>LR755130.1:0-124688 GCA_902729485.2 Mus minutoides
TTTTTCGAGACAGGGTTTCTCTGTATAGCCCTTGGCTGTCCTGGAACTCACTTTGTAGACCAGGCTGGCCTCGAACTCAGAAATCCGCCTGCCTCTGCCTCCCGAGTGCTGGGATTAAAGGCGTGCGCCACCACGCCCGGCTTCCTGTACCATGTTAAGCCTCTGTCACCCTGCTAATCATCAGAGCATGCCCCTATTGTGGACTGTGCTGCCTCTGTAGCCTGAGCAGGTCACCAGATTCCAATCTCCTCTGTCACCATGGCAGGTGGCTTTTGCTGGAAAGGGGACACCCAACAAGACTTCTGATCATTGGTTCTGGGATTGCTAAGGACAGGACCTCAGAATCACAGCTGGGCAAGTGTCAGACATGGATCTGTCACCTGCTGCCAGCACCCTCTTGGTGTGTGCGTTTCATTGGGGCCTCTTTGCTCAGCTGGTCCAGCAGCATTGCCCACCGTGGAAGCCAATGGTCATGACTCAGAAGAATGCCTATAGGGGTAGGGCAGGAGAACAAAACTTAGTTCTGGGAAGGACCATATGTACCATAGCTGCATGCAGTGTCATGTTTTGAATGCAGTGTGCTAGATGGACCAAGCACATATCATAGCTTGGAGGGTGCCTTGGAGCCATGTCAACCTGAACACCACAGTGGCATCAGCCTGGAGGATCTGATCTGACTGACTGCTGGACAGTATCACTGTCACTCTCTAGCCTGCCCTGCTCTAGCAGGATTGGTGATTAGAGGTGAAGGGAGATAATGTCCCTTATCCTCAGGTCCTCAAAGATGGAGATAGTCTTCACCATCTCAGCCCAACAACACAGGTTGCCTGTGTTTCAATATTAGTTAAGGTCTCTAATACTGTAAAGGGTTTGTAAATTAACCCCGACCGAATGTCAAGTCTCCAAATCAGGTAATCCACTCTTCGTACCGTCGTGTCTGTCTGTACCACGACCTCCTAAACACTTGGGATGTAAGTCTGGTAGTCCGTTGTCCTTCTCTTATGGTGTCACCCACACCGAACTCGTAGACTCCGGAGTTACGGAGTGACCCACTGTTTGAAAGAGGTTTAAGACCACACCTACTCCAACAAGGCCACACCTCCTAATAGTACCACTCCATATGGGCTTATGAGGCCATTTTTATTTAAACCACCACAGTGGGATTTGCCTCTGTAGGCTCCCTCTAAGCCCTCTCAGCAGTCATGCCGTGATTCCTACCTCAAAGAGCAACCATAATTACTTACACTATGAGTAAGCCAACTGCCAAGGATGCCCATGGAGGGATTAGCCATCTCCATGACTTCATGGTTAGACCTTTTGGTCCCTGCCCTTAAGTATGACATTTACAACATGGCTTTTGGCAGAAAAGTATCTCCTCTGTTGTGTTAGGGTCCTCTCATCTTCACCATTGAATGTACACATTTGTTAGAATTGCTAAATTTCTTTTTCTTTTTTCTTTTTTTTTTTTTTTTCCAAGACAGGGTTTCTCAGTATAGCCCTGGCTGTCCTGAAACTCATTCTGTAGACCAGGCTGGCCTCGAACTCAGAGATCCACCTGCCTCTGCCTCCCACGTGCTGGGATTAAAGGCGTGCACCACCACACCCAGCAGAAATGCTAAATTTTACACAGGCTTCCCCCAACTCTTTTTTTTAGACAGGGTCTTACATTGTGGGCTAGAACCTGCTATGCAGATCTGGGAGGCCTTGAGCTTGCAGCAATCTTCTTGCTTTGTCTCCCAAGTGCTGGGATTACAAGTGTGTACCACAAAGTCCAGCTTTCCTTGACTTTGGATCTATATATGCTTTAGACTTCTCAAAAACATCTAGGTGCTGGAAGACCACATGAAATGCCTTCACGTCTCAGAATTCTATACCTAGCCAAACTAACTTCTCTAATGCTCTAGTGGAGAATGGGACAAAGACCTCAGAAGAGTTTCTGTTCTCATGAAGGAAGCCACTAGCAGAATATGTTTCATTAATCCTAAAGAGGCCAACTAGAAAGAAGAGAAGGCAAAAAGGAAGTAGCAGGCTCTTTCTGGGAAGTATGGAGACTTCCAGGACAAGTAGGACAATAAGATCCAGAGGTGCTATGTCTGGGGTAGAGGACTGCAATTCAGTGTGGAGCAAATCAAAAGATTCTGTAGTATTAGTAGCCCTGTGAGCCTAACACCCTGGGGACTTTGGAACCTGTCTCTTCTGGCCTTAGAGCAGGTGAGTGTAGGGATGGGAGAGCAAAAGCAGACTTGGGGAAGACGATTAAGGACAACCATTATGGAAATGGGTAGCTGGGTAGGTGCTGGGCATAGCTGTTTTCTTGAAGCTCAATGACCATCATCATATAAATCAGTAATGCTGTGACCCATAGGAGACTTTGACCCAGTCACAGAAATGAACTAAACAGTATAGTTAGTAGGTCTATGGTGATCAGGACAGAGGCCACAAGGCCTTCACCTGAGTCTCAGGCTACCACTCCCTCCCTCTGAGGCTGCATATGGTCTTGTAGGTTAGGATAACTCAAGATGGGCCTCTTTGGAGGTACACCTGCTCACAAGTCACTCACACTTCTAAAATTGAGCTCAGTAAATTCATTTGTTTCCAAACTGGACTTTCTGGGATCTTTCTTTGATCTGTTGAAGCCTTAAAGTCACATAAGCACGTGAACTGCCCTGGAATCAAAGCATCATCAGAGAAGATACCCGGAGCCTCTTGACTCTTTCTGCTTAGGAGAAGAAGGTATTGACTGTTGTGTAGAGAGTCAGGCTCACGCCTGCTCCAGCCTGGCTTCTTATTCCCCACAGGGATAGCCATGTTCCTGGACCTGCTGCTCAGAGACAAAACAGCAGAGACTGGTGGCTAGGCCAAGAAGAAACTGCCAGGAACAAGAGTGGGAGAGTCTGGCTAGAGTCTCTAGAGTCATACGATGGGGAGTTCTTTTAAAGCTTAGGAGATCAGCTGGGCGTGGTGGTGCATGCCTTTAATCCCAGCACTTGGGAGGCAGAGGCAGGCGGATTTCTGAGTTTGAGGCCAGCCTGGTCTACAAAGTGAGTTCCAGGACAGCCAGAGCTATACAGAGAAACCCTGTCTTGAAACACCCCCCCCAAAAAAAGCTTAGGAGACCAACTAGTTTGGGTATATTACCTGTCAATGAAAAGAAATAACTTTTGTGGGGCTGGACACGTGGCTCAGTGGTTAGGAGCACTGTTGCTCTAGCAGAGGACCTGAGTTTTATTCCCAACACTCACATAATGACTCACAACCATTCATTCATAACTCCAGTTTTAAGGGATCCAACAGGAATACATGTAGTTTACATACATGTATGGATGTAAAATTTTCATACACATAAACAAAAAATAAATCTTAAAAAAAAACCCTCTTGTTTTTCTTTTGAACTTGAGCTCTCTGACATTGGCAAAGATCTGTATGGTCTCATTTCTTACCTGTCCAATGCCTGTGACATGGAAACACCCATTGGACAACTCCAGCATTGTACTCAAGTATTCAGTGACCCAGCCGCAAAGCTGGCATGTTTACAACAGTTTCCTCCTTGATTGAAACATTCCATCCTGAGGAATCACCTTAAACATGAAGGTAAACAACTCAAAATAGCTTCAGGAAGTCCCAGAAACTAACCAGATTCACTAGGCCCTCTTCCTGCTAGAGAAAGCAACAAAAGCTAAGAAGCCATCTCAGAGGACCCAAGCTTTAAAGACTCGAGGCCTGTGCAGCTGCTTGGAAGATGTGTAAACACTTTCCAACCTGTTGAGCTGCCTGTAGGCTGTGCAGCTGCTCTAAGGTTTCCCAGCTTGGTGAGCAGTCCCTAGTGGTGGGGTGGGCCTTGGTGACACAGCTGTCTTTGAGTCATTTCTGCTCCTATAAATAACCCTTCATGTAAATAACAATGAATAAGACTCATTATTCCCTAAGCTGGACTTTGGTGGTGTCTGCACTTTAGTCTGACATGGAACACGTGTGTTTCATCTTTCCACTCCAGGGAACATTTTGTCACTCGCATGGTATAAAGGACATCACCTTCTGGAAGTGGGGCTGGGGCCAAGGCCACACTGCAGACGAGCCTCAGTGAACCCAAACAATCCCTTGAGAGGTACCTCCATCTTGTTTTGCTGACTTGGGACTTTGCCCAGGGTGAGGAAGTTGCTGCTGGTGGGGTATGACCCAGGGTACCTCACAGATTTGACCTCTGTCTTAGTTGGGGTTTCTATTGCTGTGATGAAACACCATGACCAAAAGCAACTTGGGGTGAAAAGGGTTTATTTGGCTTGAATATCCTCAATCACAGTCCTTTAAGGGAAGCCAAGGTAGGAACTCAAACTGGGTGGGAACCTGGAGGCAGGAGCTGGTGCAGAGGCCGTGGAAGTTCTGCTTGCTGGCTTGCTGCTTGCTGTCTTGCTGCTCCCCATGGTTTGCTCATTTTGCTTTCTTTTAGACCCAGGACCACTTTCCCAGGGGTTATACTGGGCCCTCCCACAAGCTAGAGGACTCTAACTTGTGTCAAATTGACATGAAAACCCCCAGCTCAGCCTCTGTGCTTAGCCTTTGGGTCAGATGTTAGATGGTGCTAAGATGTTGCATCCAAGTCTTGGCCCTCACTGAGTATGTAGGTGATGACTGGGGTGACCCTTTGCAGGTCCCCAGAACTCCAGACTACAGAAGCCACCCTTCCAGGATTGCCTGCCTAGGGCAGGAGCCACCTTGAGTGTGGTCTTGCAGCAGATGGAGGGGCTATGCCTAGGACAGCGTTGAGTTCTCTACCCAAGGGCCCAGGGACGAGTCCCTACCTGCCTCACTGCTGTGGTTCTACTAAGAGACAAGGAGTGCCTTGTGCATCCCAGGAGCAAGGCTATCTTTCAATCTGTGCCCCAAACCATATATTCTTGAATACCTAAAGGAATTTCTTTCTTTTTTCTTATTTTCTTTCTTTCTTTCTTTCTTTCTTTCTTTCTTTCTTTCTTTCTTTCTTTCTTCCTTCCTTCCTTTCCTTTTTTTTTTTTTTTTGAGACAGGGTTTCTCTGTGTAGCCCTGGCTGTCCTGGAACTCGCTCTGTAGACCAGGCTGGCCTTGAACTCAGAGGTCCACCTGCCTCTCTCTCCCAAGTGCTGGGATTATGGCAACCACCACCCTGCTCCCGGCTGAGGAATTTCTTGATAATTTTTTTTCTTTTTCTGAAGTGCTTTTTGGGTTGGAGGGGTGCTCTGTGTCCTTCCGTGGCATCTCCAATAGGATAACTCCACAAACAGTTTGGGGAGAGGGCACCACCTGCTGGCATCACTGGAAGTTACAGGTGGAGAGGACCTTCACCAGGCTGCTGTCTGGTGTCCAAGGAACAGGGAAAGGAAATCAGACTAACTAATGTGCTGTCTTACACATTAGCACCCCAGTGGAAAGTTCAAGTGTCACAGCATGTGCAGCTTAAAGTGGCAGGGTTTGGGCAGTGCCTGAGCCCAGCATCCTGCTATCCCAATAGCCTCCTGTCACTGTCCCAAGGATGCCCACTCCAGCTACAATAGTGGCTCTGCAGGCTTTGAATTTGGTATTACCATGTGCCATGTCTAACTGTTTACCCACATAAAAAGCTCCCTGGCTTCGCTCCAGGGCTTGGCTCTTCTGCCCAGTCTGCCTGAGTCCGTGTTTCAGAAGCTGTCTGTTGGCATTCTGGGATCCTGTAGGCTTTCAAGTGGCCGGGCTGCTGCTGCGGAGTCAAGAGGTAGGAGTATGCCTGCAGCAGGCAGCATGAAGCAGCCATGAGATGAGTCAGCGCCAGGACCTGGGGAAAGCTCTGGACCAGAGGAGCAGAGAGGGTGGAGGTGCCTCAGGGGTGGGCACAAACCCTTCCTTGCTTAGTTCAACCTCTCAAGTCTTTACTCACCTTCAGGGGCCAGGTTTACCCTGCTGTACTCTGCCTATAAGCCCACATGGGGCAGCTGCACAGATAAGGCCCCTGGCACTCAGCCTCCCAGGTGCTAAGCAGGGATTGGGGGAGGAGCCAGGGTTTCTCTGGCAACCCTTGCACAAGTCTGCCTCCCTCACTGACTCCAGCCCTGGGTTCTTAGATACCCACCCACACTCCCGCTCCTAGGCTCTTGCCCTTCCCAGCTGCCCTTCCAGTGAGTGAGTACCTGGGAGAGGGTGGCACCAGATCCTTGCCCAGTCTTCTGCAATTCTTTAGAGGAAGGGGCAAGATTCAGCAGCATAGTACGGGAGAGGGTGGCACTGGAGAGGTGGACAGGAGAAGAGTTAGGCTTCTTAGCTTTGTTGGAGTTGGAGCCATCTTGTCCTCCATCCTGCAGGTTGCTCTCCACTGGCCCCAGGGCCCACTGTTAGGAGTCCCCTGCACTAGATTGTAGTGTCCGTTGGAGGGCTGTAGGCACTGCCACTTGGCTGATAGTCCTGCTGGAATGCCTCTTGCCCCTGGAGGGGGTGTCTGTCTGTGCTAAGGGCTAAGACAGCCATGGAAACCCAGAGCTGGTGCCTATCAGATCCCCGTTCTGAACCCTTCAGGGAGGGGTGCCCACGGGCTCCTTTCGGATGGATGTTCCCTGGCCAGAAGCTGGCATTTTGCAAGCCCCTAGGAGCAGAGCTCTGAGGGCTTCAGGTTCCAGGAAGTTGTACGGAGGTGGATTCTGCTCTTCCTTTTATGGCTATGGTGACAGAGGTTCCCTCATGGCTTCCGGCAAGGAGCCAGAACTTAGTGGTATGCTGGTAGGGTCTGAATGCCCCAGGTGGTGGCCTAGTAAGAACTGTTGTCCACAGAAACAGGACTAGCAGAGCCTACTCAGCAGGTATTGTTGGCTATGGAAGGTGGGGCTGAGGGACAATAGAAAGGGCTGGCAGGCCTTTGCCTCCTGTTGAGGCTTTCACTAGGAGTGGGGGTTTCTTCTTGTTGCCTTTACTCTGACAGCATGGGTCCCTGGTCCTGCTGGGGACCTTAATGGGGCAAGGACAGCATCTCCCAAGGCTTATTGGGTTGTTGTGTCACAGTTCTTGGTTCTTAGCAGAGGGAGGAGTTTTGCAGGAACTGAGCTGTAGGAGTGGGTTGGAGGGGCACTCCTTGCACCTGTGCCTGCATTTCCTGCCACCTCCTCGGAGGAGAAGACAGGCATTTGTCCAGCCACTTCTCTGCTTCATCTCCATCCTTTCAGCACTTGCTCTCTTCTATTGTGTTGGGCCTGCCTGCATCTGCCACCTCCTGTGTGGCCATTGTTCCCTGGGGCTCAGATCAGCCTGAAGCATCAGTTAGCTTCCCTGGAGAGCAGACAGTTGGAATCGGCTGTGGGGATAGAAAGATGGGCACCCAAATCAAAACCCGTAGCCACAGAGCTGGCTGGACCTGCGTAGCAGATGTGTGTGTGTGTGTGTGTGTGTGTGTGTGTGTGTTTCTGTGTGCTACGTGTATGGTGTGTATATTGTGTGTCATGGAAGAGATTGGTGCTTTATACCAGGGTGTCCCTGCCATCTGCTGGTTATTCCCAGCTGTGACCTGCTTTGGTCCGGGGAGACCAGGGTGCTTTTGTTAGAAGCCAGAGACTCTGCTCCTTTTCCTGGCTGTCAATATTATGGTGTGTTCAGGGCAGGACTGTGGCAGCTGGAGATGCTGATCAGGCTGCAGTCTGGGCGGTCTTGTTGGCGGTTGGGTGCCATGCCAACGTGAGGACGCCAGACCTGAGTCACTGTTGCTGTGGAATACACTGAGATACCACACTCTAGAGCGTGCCACAGTGATGGGTGTGGTGCCCTGCTCCCCTCACGGTTTGCTGACTGCCCTAGCTTGCTCTGGGATTTGCTTTTCCAGGGAGGAGGCGGTGAGAAATAAACAATGGGCCTAATTAGAGTCATTGCAGGCTTCCAGAAGAAAGCCCCTCCCCACACGCTGCCACCTGCCCACCCAGACTGTAGCCTAAATATAGCATATGCTGTTGGCTGAAGCCTGCATGGGGCTGAGGAGAGGTGCCTCTTGGTTGTGCTGCCTGGTAACTGTCACTCATAGCTGTACCTAGGTGGTCCATGGAGGAACTGGACAGTGGTCTGGGTTCTGGCATGCATAGACAGACAGACAGACAGACAAAAATTCTAAGCCCAGCCAGATGAGCACCTTGTAATCTATGCACTTCTGACCTCCCAGGAGCCCTGCTAAGACTCTGCCTACTCTACTAAGGAGCAGACTTAGGCCCAGGGCTCTAAATGAACTTGCCTGAGGCCACTGACCAGAGACCTCTTTCTGCTGAACAGATGGCATGTGACTATTCTGCTGGACTTTCCTCCTATCCTTTTCCTGATAACAAGCTGTCCCTTAGGTGAAATTCTACATGGTCCAAAGGACCCTCAGGTGGCTGCTGCTGCTGGCTGCAGGGGTATGGTGAATTGTAGAAAGGATTTGGTATTCTGGATATGACCCTTAGACATGTGACTTGGTCCCTCTGGTCAGTGGGCATTATAGAGCTGTCAAGGTCAGAGCCATCAGTGGCTAACATAGTCCCCAGCCTTTCAGGGGTCTCTGTGAATGCTATGAAAGGGACGTGGCCAGAGCTAGCTGCTAGCAAGGCTGTGCACGTCCCTGAGGAGTCCTGCCCTTTGAGGAAGGCAGAGGGAAGCTGGCAGGTACCGCCAGTGTGATATCAGTGTGGGACCCCTGGTCGCACAGTAGGATGGTAGAGGACTACCCTCCCGAGAGAGGTGAAGGAGGAGGCAGGGTGAGTGGGGTCTTGTGTGGCCTCTGAAGCTAAGCTGCTGCTTTATACGTGTGGACACAGAGAGGATGGTAGGTGGGTAAGTGTCAGGAGCCCAGGAGCAGGGTCCTGAGGGGCTTGGACCTCCAGAGCCTTGCAGTGAACTTCCAGGTTGGCTGAGATGCTGCTGGCAGTAAGCGCAGGCCTGACCTGAATGGGGCGTGTGTGCTCTTTTTCCTGGTCTATGGTCTGCCCAGAGGCCACGAAGCCTTGCTCCTAGCTACCCTGTGGCAGACACACAGTACAGAGTTCTGTCATGCCAGCTGCTGTGGCAGTCCTAGAGCAGGGTGGGCAGTCTGCAGGTTTTATCCTGCCATGGTCTGGGCATCAGCAGAGGTTTGTGAGCTGCAGCTGAGGCCTCTGGTGAGCGAGCCTGGACTGTGAGAAGGACATGGAAGCAATCTTCACTGAGCCATTGTATGCCAATGCTGAAAGAGACAAGGAAGGGCAGAGTGCCAAGCCTGTGGGGTAGCATGGGACACACTGAAGGATAGGAACTCCTAGCCTGAAGGATGGTGGCAGCAGACAGGATATGTGGGAGCCAGTCTGCAGGGTGCTGCTGCTGCTTTGCATGCTGGGTATTATTTTTCTGCTCACCGGGCTTTTGTTGTAATAACTCAGTTCAGAGTGACAGCCATGTACTGGCTCTGGCTAATCTGTTTTGTTTATGGTGTTGCTTTCCCAGACAAGTCAAGCCCCCGTTGGTGGAGACAGCTTCCTGTGGGTAGGAAGCAGGGCTGCTAGCCAGTAAGGATATTCTGTCTCCCCGTCTCAGAAGCACCCTCTTCCTCCTCCACTAGGAGAACATTAACAGGACCTTATCAGTTCCTTTGTGCCAAAGGTAACTGTTATTCAAGGTTGTTGTGTGACAAAATGTTTCCTAGGGAGATGCAACATTCCCCTTCTACTCACTCCAGATAGACCGTGTCAGACTCATGCCAGACAAAAGTAGGGATGCCACTAAGTCCAATTTGGTGAACCAGTGAGTTTTATTGAAGTTAGTTACAGGAAAATGGATGAGGGGTTACTTACAGGAGCAGAAATGACTCAAAGACAGCTGCATGACCAAGGCCCACTGCGGCATGGGTGACAGTTCACAGAGTTGGGAATCTGGAGCAACTGTACAGTCTGCAGGCAGCTCAACAGGTCGGAGAGTGTCCTCTGGTCTAAAACTCTTCTAGGCTGCTCGACTGGTTTCTGCTTCTCCCAGAAAGTTGGTCTGGTTTCAGTCGGCAAGAGTGAGTCTCTGCAGTCTCTATTGCCTCCTGGACCACTGAGTAAATCTGGTCAGTTTCAGGGACTTCCTGAAGCTATTTTGAGTTGTTCACCTCCTTGTTTTAAGAGCTTCCCTTTAGTGTGGAATGTTTCAATCTTGAAGGAAACAATTTCACAACAAAGGTTCAAACCCTGGGGGTTTGGATAGCCCTGGCACCCCAGGGGTGACCCCTGTCTTGCAGGCAGCAGGTGGGAGACAGGCTAGCAAAGGCCACCAAGGATGTTCTGGGGAGGATCTCTGGAGCAGAGAAGTCTGAAGCAGAGCTCTCTTAAGACCCCAGAGTTGAGTGATCCAGCTTCCTCATGTCTTGACTTGGGCTAGAATTCAGCAGTCTGGTATAAGCCTAGCTGGCTGTCTTGTCCTAGGAGGTAAATGCCATCCCTTGGAGCATGGGGATCTAGAAGGCCTTTGTGTTTTCTAGACAACTAAATATACTTGATGCTGTCCTAAAGTTCACTTACAGAGACCACTGGTGCCATTAGGGAACATATGAGTGGGATGAGCCCCAGCAGGGCTGATCTAGGCTAGGGCAGTCAAGGCAGAACCATGCAGTTACTGTTGCCAATAGGAACACACACATGACTCTACTAGTTCACCTGGGCCCCTAGGTGGCAGAGCTCACCTCCCACATCCTCTTGCCTTAGCAAAGTCAGATCCCTGTCATGGGCATGCTGCCCATTTCCCTAAGGTTAGCTCTGCAGACCTGCCCCAGGGACAGCCAATTGGAAGGCCTCTTCTCCCTCAGTCTTGGGGAAAATGGTAGATAGAAGTTGGCACCAGATGTGCCCAGGATACTGGAACTTGACTCTGGACCCTACCTATTCTGTACTAGAATGTTCTGGCTATAAGGGAGAACCTAGGAGTTGGTGGCATGAAAGTAGTATCCTCTCACACCCAGGAAGTCTGTTCTTGGATTATTGTCTCCAGGGATTCACGTTCCTTCCCTAGATCAGACCCTTTAGAAACAGTCGCAAGAATGAAGGCCAGCTAGCTCAGTGGTAAGAGGCTCACCTAACATATACAAGCCCTGCAAACCATCTCCAGTGCCATTAAGGAAAAGAAAAATCAAGTCTTGGGTTTTCTTCATGCTGCCTGGTCTTCTGTTCTTTGGAAACGCTCGGGAAGAAAAGCTTTAAGCTAAGCAGGGTTCTGTTCATACCTTCACTTCCCAGCCAATAGGGAGGAGGCAAGACAGCAGAGGGCTTATTGAGGTGCTCACAGTCCTCGGAGTGGGATGTGGTCTCTAGTGTCCAAGGTCAGCCTGCTTAGAGCTGGGATTTGAGTCTTTTGTCCTTGGGACTGTGCTGACCACAGGGCTTACTGACCAGAATCCCAACCTTCCCTTCATATTGACTTCCAGAAGTGTCCGTTGGGTGTGTGCTCCCTAGAGTGTCAGGGGCAGCTGTCAGCTAGTGAGAGCCATGAGTAGGAGTTGAAGCCAACACTCAGTGACACGGGGTTATTATGCTGTCATGGGCCACTTGGAATTCTCTCCCACCCCATGACAAACAGCTCACCAGGAAATCCCACAGCCATTGTCTACCCAAGGCTAGTACTCATTGTCCCTACCCTCCTTCAATGACTGTCCTGAGCATCAGGGGACCCACACTGGACAGTACCCAGAACAAAGCAGTGTCCAGTCCCTGATGGGTGCTGTGTGGTAGACCTACAGACTACCATGTGATTATACTGTTAGACCCAGGGTCCCAGGTGGTGTGGCTTGCCATCTGTACTCTCCTATCTCAGCTGCAATGACAACTCCACTCATGGGTATGATGCCCACCTCCTCAAGGGCAACCCTGCAGAACTGTTCCAGGGGCAACCAGCAAGAAGGCCTCTACTCCCTTAAGGCCATGGGGAGAACGGCTGGTCAGAAGGACAGCACCAAGCCCAGGTAGTGTTTGTGTGGACAGGACAAGAGCACCAGCAATGCTAGTAGTCTTGTGGTTACCTTTCCCTAGGGGTAGCTTGTTCGTGGGAGGTAGGAGGATACAGAGGAAGAGTGTGTGGGTCCCGGGCCAAAACTTGCTTGTGCCTTTGATTTTGACCTGGCTATTCTAGCCTCAGTTTTCTCGCGCATAAATTAAACTGATCATGGTACCTACCTTAAAAGGTTGTGGTTAGTGTCTGAGGGAGGATGTCAGGGGATGTCCATGTGGTGGAGGAATTTTCTGGTTCCTCTTGTCTTAGGCTATGAGGTAGAAACAGGGAGAAAGGGGTGTTGGGGGATTACAGGACACCATATGAGATATTGAGCTCTGACAGGCTGTGTTGCTCCTCTCTCCAAGGGATAAAGTGTTCCATCCACATGCAGCCAAGGACAGCCTTCTGGCCACAACATTGAGGTGGCCTGTTCTCTCTCAGCAGTTGAGTCCACCTCAAACAGTTCCCTATGTGGTCTGGTCTGGCAATATCAAGGATCCAAGCCCCTACATGAAGGGCTGCAGCCTGCCCATGTGGTCTCCATGCTTGGACACTAAGGACGTGGACAGCTCGGTGTCATCCGGCAGAATGTCTGGCTCCTCAGGGGGGCATGAATCATGCACACTTTTCCATGGGCCCTGGAAGGAAAGACCACCTCTGATATTGGGACCTCAGCGCCAGCCCAGGAAGAGTGACCCTCGTCTGGAGCAGTTGAGGGACAAGATCCGAGCCCAGGCACAGTGGCAGGCTAGCTGTGCCTCCCTGGGCACCTCTGCCCCCTCTAGTGCCTCGTGCCTCTACAAAAACTCAAAGATGCTACGGCGGAAGACCCCCAAGGTGACAAATGCTCTTCCAGTGCCTGCTTTCCCAGGTCAGTGGCTGCTATGCCCAGCTGGTGTGGGCCATAGCTATGGGAAAAGGGAAGGGCAAGTAGTAAGATTATGTGTGTAAGGTCCCCAAAGGGCTTGAGGATTGGGAGAGCAGTGTAGCTTGGGGTGGGGCTTCTGAGCTGAGTTTAGGGTGAAGAAGTTTTATCAAGGTGTCAAATGATACCATGAGATGAGAGGGATGGAGCTTTGGAAGACAGAGACCCAGAGAGCCTGTGGAGTCATAGAAGGTCCCTGAAGCCTTTGGGGCCGTTTAAGCACACCTGGACACTGTCAGGTGTAGATTTGGAAGGCCTGCCTGCCACCCACAAGCAAAATAGGCTGTATTTTCTGGAGTGAGAAAGGTGGGTGTCAGTTAAACAAATACCTGAAGAGTTTCCCATTAGAGATGCTGAAAGCTAGGCTGCTGCCTAGGTATTTTCTAAGGAGGAAAGGATCTGTTTGTAAGGCAGCAGCTTCTTTTTAAAAGCCGTGGTAAAATACAGAACATAAACTTAGTCACCTCTACTGTTTAAAATGCATCCTGTTTATCTATTTGTGCATATATGTGTCTGTATGTGGGGAGCATTGCCACAGCCTAGTTGTTGGGATCAGAGGACAGCTTGCAGGAATCAGGTTCTGTCCTTCCACCATGTAGGTCCTAGGGATCAATCTCAAGGCATGAGCCTTGGCAGCAAGCCCCTTTACCTGCTGAGCCATCTCACCAGCCCCCATCTCTACCATTTAAAAATGTTCTGTTCATTTCAGGCAGTCCTTGTCATGAAGCCATTACTACCATCCCTCTCCAAAAGTACCATCCGTCACCTTAACCCCAACAGCCAACCCCTTCCCAGGCCCTGGCACCATCTTCTACTTCCTGTCCCTCATAGAAATAGGATCCCATGGGACTTGTTCTGTGGCTCTCTTCAAAGGAGAACGTCTTTTGGAAAGTACAGATAAATACAGAGGAGGAGGCGAAGTCATCACTACCAAACTCCCGGGAGCCTTTCCCAGCACATTGTCTTGGCCAGTTCTCTGAGCTCTGTCTCTGTGTTAGTTACACCGTTACAAAATAGCTGAGAGAAATAACCTACAAGAGGAAGGATTTTCTTTGGCTCCTGTATCGGAGTGTTCTCACTTGGCTCCATTGACTCTGGGCCTGCAGTGAGGCCAGGCTTCATGGTGTAAGGGCACGGCGGAGCCAGCCTGCACACCACACAGTGAACAGGAAGCAGAGAGAGATGATAAGTGTTACCTTCCTCCTATCGGGTTCCCCTCGCCCATTCAGCTAGAATCTATCAGTGGTTTAACTCATTCCTAGAATTAGCATATGGTCACCTCATGTTGTGTCACCAGCTGGGATCAAGCTTTTAACACAGGAACTGTTGACACCTTTTAATGTCAAAACCATACCATTCTGCCCCGTACACTGAACGCTTGTCTTGGTGCAGAATCTCAAAGAAGCTCAAAGAACTTCGGAATTGCTAAAAGATCCAGTCAAGCTCTCCTCAGAGATGCAGGGCAAAATGTTTTGTTTCCCAAGATACAATGTTAAGGGCCAAACATGCCCATTTCAAGAGAACAGAGAAACATCAAGGAAGTATTAGTCCAAATGGAGATTGAAACCATCAGGAAATCATTATATCTTATAGCTTAATATTTTTTAATGTATGCCTGTACATTTGAATGTGCACCACATGTGTGCCTGGTGCCCTTGGAGGCTAGAAGAAGGCTTTAGAGCCTCTGTATCTGGAGTTAAAGGCAACGTGAGCTGCCTGGTGTGGGTGCTGGGAATCAAACCAGTATCTTCTGCAAGAACAGCAAATGTGCAAATGTGCAGATCACCGAGCCATGTGCCCAGCCCCTGTTATTGTGTAGGTGTATGACCAGCATTTGGGGTGCATGGGAACATGTTATGAGCTTCCAAGGGCTTGTGAAAACCCAGCCCTTATCCTTCCATGCTGCAGCCCATGTCGTCTTCCCTGGGTTGGCTGTACTCTGACGGGCTTTCCTCAGCAAGGCTGCTGCCCTGGAATCTCTACCTTCCCGGGCTCAGCTAGCAGCCATTCCTCACCTTCAGAGCTTCAGTCTCCGTCCTTCCAAGGGAAATCATTATCTCTGTGTTCTATATACCGTAAAAATCAGCATCATGTGGACAGTGCTGAAGTCTGCTTAGCAGTGAGTGGGCCCACTTGGACTTTGTCCTGGCCTTTGAGTGCCTGGACACCTGAGGACAATGAGGTGAATCTGTTGGAACAGCTTTGTAGGTGTCCCTCTGCAAGCAGGGTGCCCCAGCAGCTCTATTCTGAAGTTAATCTTTGTCCAGATCACCCTCAGCTCCACCTTTACATAGGCTCTTTTCGGGCCAAACCAAAGGCTTTAGAAATCCTCTGCTTCTTGCTTCTGATTTTCACTGACCGAAAAGCCAGCAATAGCCACGCCGCACCCTGAACACTGGGGTGCCTTGGAATTTCTTCCGTGAAGCTGAATAAGCTACCACCTTAAACTCAGCTTCGTACACAGTTTCTGAATGCAGACAAAATGCAGAGTTCTCTGCTACCATGCAGTACACGAGGCCTCGAGTCCAACTCCTTGCAGAGCCTAAATCCCCCAAAGTGCAGGTTCTACCGTCTGCATTGCTGTCAGTAATCTGGTCTTCTGGGCTTATGCCAAAGTCACCTTATGGGATGGTTAATCTCACTTGTCAGTTTGATGAGATGCAGAGTCACCTGTGCAACAGGCCTATCAGAAATGACCTTAAAAAAAAATCCTCTCCCTGTGTGTGTAGTGGGCACGCGTGCCATTGCAAGTGGACGTCAGAGGCAACTTTGCAACATTGGTTCTCTCCTTTCATCTTTATGTGGGTTCCAGGGATTGAACTTAGGTCACCAAGAGGTTTGACCTGCTGAGCCATCTTGTTGGCTCCAGGATTATCTTAATTATATTAATCAGGTGCCCACTGTGAGTGGCATCATTCCCTGGGCCTGGATTCGAGACTGTATACAAAGAAGAAAGTGTACCCGAGAGATGTCTTTGCTCATAGTTGGCCTGAGCAAGCTTCCAGAGCAAGATGTTTGTGCTGGGCTTAATAAGAATGATGTGTGACTTTTAAATCACAATGGTATGTGTTCAGATGGCCTTGTGGGATGTGTTTTCTGGCTTGAGGTGTTGAGTGGAAGAACAGTTTGAAGGCTTCCAGGGGCTCTAAATTGAAACTCAGCCGGGCATGGTGGCACATGCCTTTAATCCCAGCACTCGGGAGGCAGAGGCAGGCAGATTTCTGAGTTCAAGGCCAGCCTGGTCTATAGAGTGAGTTCCAGGACAGCCAAGGCTACACAGAGAAACCCTGTCTCGAAAAACAAAACAACAATAACAACAAAAAAACCAAAAAACAAAACAAAACAAAAAACCCCTGAAACTCCCTTCTGGAAATCATTTAACTATGCATTTCTCTTTTGATTTGTCTCCAGGATCAGGCGTTCTTCGTACAGCTGAGCATAGAGGCAAAGACAGGGCATCTCTCAGCTTGAGATGGGAGCTCTCAAAGGTTCCCCAGCATCATACTTCAGGTAAGTGGCTCTGGGTTGGACCCTGATTCTATTAAGGACCCTGGATAGGAAGGGGTCATGAAGGGATTTCCTAGGAGTCTGGGTTCTCATGCTCTGCCCCTCAAGAGAAGGAATCAAAGAATGAGTGTAAAGCAGGGCTGTCTCCTAGCAGAGACGGCCAACCTGAGAGAAGGCCAGGCTCAGGCCCTTCCCATATCCTTGTATGCTAGCCCTGTTCTGAACCCACACCTCTAGATCCCTGCCAGACCTGAGGCTTGTTCCACTTTGTAGATGGAGGGCAACACTCAAGTTACCCTTGACTGGCCCTGGGGATGCTGAATGATGGGTGGAGAGGCGGAAGGCTTTTAGATCTTGACAACTGTGGTTTTGCTCACTCTTCTGGTCGACAATAAAGGAGCATGGAGAGACAGCAGGAGTCTCATCCATGTAAGGACTTTGGGCTCACATGTTGCCGGTTAGACTGCGTGTTAGAGACTCAGGAGGTTTGGGAGATGCAAGGGAGGGAGGGAGAAGCGTAGGAGAACAGGATTTCCTCAGATCATAGAGACCCTGGACAATTTGGGAATAGGAGGGTTTCTCATGGAAAGAGGAAGTGGTAAGAGACAGGTCCCTAGCAAGGTGTGAAGGCTGTTCAGTGCTCCAGTTGACACCTGTTGGACAGCAGACAACAGGGGCATGCCCTGCCTTGTGATTGTGAGCCAGCAGCAGATGTAGGCAGGGTTCCAAGCTGGCTTGACAGACAGGCTAGACGGAACCTTTTTGAGTTTAGTCCTATCTTCTCTTCTGCCTTCCATAAGATCCTGTCCTTTCAGCTTGTCTGATAACCCATCGTCCTTTCTCTACCACAAGTGTGGCCACTGGGCCACAGGTCAAGTTCAGAATGCAGAAGCCACAGCCCTCCCAGGCCCATTGGTTCCCAGCTCTTGGCTGGCACACTTTCTTCCCCATTCCTTCCTCTGGAAGCAGGATAGGATAAGCAAGAAAACCCCGTACCCACTATCCCACTTCCTATCTCTGTGGATATGATGATGCTGGGAATGTCACATGACTGGAGACCCACAGAACATGTCCTCCCATATTCTCCACTTCTCTTCTTCCTCTTCTCCTTTTCTCCTCTTCCTCTTTCTTTTTTAGAGAGGACCTTACTATACAGCTCAGGTTGGCCTTGAACTCTAGATCTTCCTGCTTCAGCCTCCCAAATAGACGATTGGACCCTAGTTGGCCACTGGACTTGCTGTGGGATATTGAAAGGGCTCTCCCATCAGAGTGATGCCAATATGCTTGTCAGTCAGAGATTGGACCCTTTAGCTCCAGCTTCCATCCTCCTTCCCTGTTGGGAACGATGTCCAGGGCAATGGTGTTATACTTGCATTCCCTTGGGGCTTGGCTCATCCAGTCATTTATTTGCTCAGCAAATGCAAACCCAGGCCCTAGTGTCAAGGTGAGTATATTGCCCACTTGCAAAATGTTGTCTGATTAAGGTTCCCTCCCTTCCTCTCTCTCCATTTCTTCACTCAGTTCCAAGGACAAACTTCAAAAAGGTCAAAAATGCTTCTTGCAAAAGAGAGATCTCAAAGTCATCTATCCTTCGCAGAACTGCCAAAGGCAGAGGTGAGGCTTGCTACTTCAGACCCCAGAGTCTGTGAGTCTAGCTGGTGAGGGTGACACATTGCTCTTGATTCTGTGCTGGGGACGTTGGCTACCAGAGGCCGCCGGCTTTGCTATATACAAGGAGCTTGGAGCTCTGGGTTCCTGAAGGTTCCTTGCCGTGGAATGGAAGTCTGTAACTCCCCAAGTGATGTGAGCTGTCCTTGTGCCCCTGCAGACTGGAATGGCATAAAGCTATCTGGCCACACTGTTCATGTTCTCAGCCTCTTGTTCATCAAAACAGTGGCATGCTGGGAAGACTGAGTAAAGTGGTACCCCTGCCTTTCTTCTTGTCTGAGGTGTGTTGCTGCTTTGCTGCCCTCCCAGGTAACCTGGAAAAGGGCGTGCCTTCCTGATTTGGGATCAAGGACTACAGGTGGAAGCATGCTTGGTGGTACCTGTATCTCTGTGGCACCATGAGCTGCTTGCAAGTGCTCCACCCTGGCCTATGTGGCTGTTTTATGGCAGGTTTTCAGGGGATCTTGTTAGAGACCCTGTGGGTGGTAAGCTCTGGCTCTAGACCTGTGCTCCTTACAAGTGCACCAGGCATATTCTGAGACTGTGCCTCAGCCCTTGTTGAGGCCTTCTGCTCCCGCCTGGCTTCAGCAATACCACTAAGATTTCCCAGGTAGGAGATGGGTTGTGGTCAGTTTGGCAGGACTGAGCATAAAGGCCACACAGGGCCTGGGAGAACTTTTAAGGTGCCTTTTGGAATCTCTCTGCCTCAGTTTCCCCACTTCCTGAGGCCACCATTCTAGACCCACCAGCATGGGTAGCATGTGCTCTGTGCACAACCTCACCTCCATTTCTGTTCAGTGTCCTGCCTCCCCTGCTCCCAAGCAATCTCTGTCTTCTAGAGTAATGAGTCTTTGTCTAGCACATACTATGCTCAGCAGAGGGTGCACATGAGTCTTCCAACTGGCGAGAGGTAACACAGATCAGGAAGGACAAGCACCTCTGGAATCCAAGACTGAAAGACAGCAAAACTACAGGAAGATTCTGGAAGGTCCCCCGAACAGGCATACAATACAGCTATCCTCCACATCATCATCTCCCTCTTTCGCAGCTTTCCGTTGTTTTGTTTTAATGGCTTGCTTGAAAAATGACCTGCCGTCAGCCTGACACAGGGTCAGAGGGCACGCCACCAGCAGCATTCATCATCGTAGTCACCGTGTCACCCTGATGGTAGTGACCATTAGTTTCTGTCAGTGACGAAGCCACAGCTGGGCTAAGGAGAGATGAGTTTGGGTTCAGGGGTCAGAGCTACAGGACTTGGGAATTGGATGAATTAGAAATTTGCTGTAGTTAACAAAAAATTAAATCACAATAGTTATAAAATATTCATCCATCCGGGCCAAAGGAAAATGAAGCCCGATATTTAATTTCAGATTATATCACCTCGCTTTGCATTTTTTATCATAGATTAGGTCGGCCTGGAGCTTTGACAGGGCACTTGGGGACTCCATCCATTTCCACAGATTAAAAATCCTCCCATAAAAAAATTAATTGCCATTAAACTGTTCAGCAGAAGAAAAAAATGTGCCCATCAGGACCCATTTATCGACCAGGACTCCTCTGGTGGGCTAATGTGGAGGCTGGGTGGCTGTGAGGGAGGCCAGTGGGCCATCCTCCCTACATGGTGCCTCTGGCCCAGTGCCTGGCGCAGAGCGTGTGATCAGCTCAGTGCATCACCAAAGGGCAGGGCTGAGATGCTTGGGAAGCTCATTCCCATCCCTACTGAGCCTGGATGTGCTCGGCACAGCCACACCTCACCCCAGACTCCAGAGTTCAGCTTGGGTTTCCACCTGCACAGCTGTGAAAGCAGCAGCCTCTGGCATGTAACCCTCCCTCTCTTATAGACCAGAAAGTCTAGGCTCTGGTCCTACAGCAGCTGGGCTTCGCCTTAGGGCTGGAACTGTGAGACTCCAGTGTTGACCTTTCTTGGCCCAGCCAGGGTCCTGTTCTTCTGGGGAATATCTTAAAGTGTCTCCATTCAGTGATGCAACCATCTCCTAAAACAAAGCACATTTGCATACTAATGGTGCATATTTATTTACATATTTTTGCATAAAGGATTAAATCTTTTTTTTCTTTTTATTTCTTTATTTCTTTCTCTTTTTTTGGGGGGGGGGTTGGATTTTGGTTTTTGGTTTTTCGAGACAGGGTTTCTCTGTATAGCCCTGGCTGTCCTGGAACTCACTTTGTAGACTAGGCTGGCCTTGAACTCAGAAATCCACCTGCCTCTGCCTCCCGAGTGCTGGGATTTAAGGCGTGCGCCACCACGCCAGGCTATAAAGGATGAAATCTTTCCTGAATATTTGATACTGTAAGGTGCACAAGCATCCTCAAGGTTTTTCAGAGTTAATTGATGTGTCAGGAGTGTTTTTAGGGCTATTTCAGAAATTGTTGTGAATTCTGTCCCAATCCTTAGCCAGTGCCCACTTAACAGTTTTTTAAAGTTTATTTTACATGGGAGTGTTTTACCTGCATGTATGCATATGTGCCATAAATATGCCTGGTGCCTCTGAAGCTGGGGGAAGGCAGATAACTCCTTGATGGGCGTTACAGGTCGCATTCGAGTCACCATATGTGGTGCTGAAAACGGAACCTGGGTCCTCAGGAAGAGCAGCCCGTGCTCTTCAGACTGAGCATCTCTCCAGCCCCTTAAGAATTCTTTTTTTTTTTAAAGATTTATTTTATTTTATTATAAGTAAGTACACTGTAGCTGTCCTCAGACACTCCAGAAGAGGGAGCCAGATCTTGTTACAGATGGTTGTGAGCCACCATGTGGTTGCTGGGATTTGAATTTATCACCTTCGGAAGAGCAGTCGGGTGCTCTTACCCGCTGAGCCATCTCACCAGCCCCAAGAATTCTTTAAAGTGAAACTTAAGTCAGTAACTGAAAGAGCAGTTTTAAAAATCAAACACTCAAGCGCAGTATAGTCAAGAGGACTGATAGGAGACTTACCTACTCAGACATGGTCACAGGAAAACAGAATTTTTTTTTTGTTGTTTGTTTGTTTTTTGTTTTTTGAGACAGGGTTTCTCTGTGTAGCCCTGGCTGTCCTGGAACTCACTCTGTAGACCAGGCTGGCCTTGAACTCTGAAATCCGCCTGCCTCTGCCTCCCGAGTGCTGGGATTAAAGGCGTGCGCCACCACGCCCGGCTAGCTGAGGTGCTTGAGGTGTGTGTGTTGGAGTTGTGTGGTGTGATGCTGAGTGCTATGTGTTCAGAACTAAGGCAGATGGGAATCTTTGTGATGTAACATGGGTGAGCACTGACAGACATCTTCAGGAAGCGTTTGAGTTTATATTGATTCCTGCTTGCTTTGTGTTTAGAAACTTTTTTACTTTTGCCTTGTTTTTCTGCCCCACATTCTGTTACACAGCCCCATATGGGATCAGCATCTACAGTTTAAAATGCTGAGGCTCAAGCCGGGCAGTGGTGCTCTACACCTTTATCCCAGCACTTGGAGGCAGAGGAAGGCAGATCTCTGTGAGTTTGAGGCCAGATTGGTCCACAGACTGAATTCCAGCACAGCTAGGACTACACAGAAATCCCATCTTAAAAAAACAAACAAACAAAAAACCAAAACCCAGAAAACCAACCAACCAAAATAGAGGAAGCAGCTAAGGCCTAGAGAAAGCACAGCCTGTCCCCATAGAGGGGCTGGCTGGATGATGTCCGTCTTCTTCTCAGGAAGGGGAGTTTAAGGCCTAAAACACTGGGTGACTTGGAGCAGCTCATCCCAGCAGTTTCTTCAGACTATGCAATATAGGCCTTTGTTTTCCTTTGGCCTGGATAGGTAGAATATTTTTCAACTATCATGATTTAACTATTTTTCAAAATGTTTTAAAAATTTAAAAAAATATTTATTTTTAAGTTTTATGTGTATGAGTATTCTGCCTACATATATGTCTATGAGCCTCTTGCATGCCTGGTACCTGAGTAGGCCAGAAGAGACTGTTAAATTCTTGGGGACTGCAATTACAGGCATTATGAGCTGCCATGGGTGCTGTGATCAAAGCTGGAATTCTGGAAGAGCAGCCAGTGCCTCTTAACCATGGAGCCATCTCTCCTGTCCCCAATGGCTAAATTTTCTAAACTATGGTAGATTGCTATTTGATTCACAACTGTCAGGTCAGAGGAGGGAGGAGGGAAGAAGGAGGAGGGAGGAGAAGGGCTTGACTCAGGTAGGTTGCCCAAAGGGGTCTGTGCTCTGGATAGTCTGACCTGTGATGTAGTCCTGGCTTGGTCTACATGGATGATTCCAGCCTGGGTGCTGTCACCTGGAGCAGGGGTGTAGATAGAGTGACTTGAAGCACATAGTGTAATCTCAGTTTTGCAGAGCGGACCGGACACAGTGGTATGTCTGTGCCTGTGACCATGTTTGTGTGAGAGCCTGTGCGTGAACGTGCATTTGCTCCCGTGTGAGTGTACCAAGCGTGTGTATATGGTTGCCTGTATGCATTTGAGTGTGGGCTCTTGTATGAGGGGGTACATCTGTGAGCATGAGAATATGCAAGCATGTGTGCTAATGTGAATGAGTGTATGTGAATGTATGTGAGCCTGTGTGAGAGCTTGTGAGTATGTGGATACATATGAACCCATGTGAATGTGTGTATGTGTGTGTGTGTGTGTGTGTAAACACATGGATGTGTGAATCTGTGCGAGCATTGTGGAAGCCTGTGTAAGAACGCTGTGAAGTTACTGTGAACTGTGGATAGTGTGGGCAGAGTGTTTGTCCTACAAGGTGGCCTTCTAGAAGGAATAACATAAAGTATACATGACTATACTCGAAAGCAAAGGCATGATGGGGATGCCCTGGAATGTCCACGTTTTCTCTGCAGGATGAACATTCTGTGCTCTGCCACATCCAGTTTGCAGTAAGTTTACAGCTTATTGGTTTGGTTTGGTTTGGTTTGGTTTGGTTTGGTTTGGTTTGGTTTTCGAGACAGAGTTTCTGTGTAACAGAGTTCTGGCTGTCCTGGACTCGCTTTATAGATCAAGCTGGCCCCAAACTCTCAGAAATCCATTTGCTTCTGCCTCCAGAGTGCTGGGATTAAAGGTATGTGCCATCACATCTGGTCAGTTCACAGCTCTTTTACACAGGCTTCTATAGAGGATGGAGCCTGTGTGAGCCTGTGAGTGTGTGTGAGTCTGTGTGAAACTGAGCATCTTGACTTGTGAGTGTGTAAGAAGGAGCCCTGTGAACATGTGGGAATGAGTATGTGAGAGTGGGTGTAAGGCCTGCCTCCTCTCTTTGTGGGGCTTTGAAACTGGGGTTGTCAAGGTGGCCAGTCAGTGTTAGCATTGGATGCAATTTGAGATTATGAAGTAAAACCTGGAACAATCATGTTTGCCATGTGACAGTGTTAAGGGAAGCTTGGTTTGTGCTGGTCATTTATTTCTGTACCATTAGGCCATCTAAACTTGTCTCTGATCCTGATCCCATTGCTGTAACTCTCAGGGCACATTAATCTCTCTGCTAAGGTGTGTGGGCATGACATTGCTGGCTGTTGTGGCCCTGATGTGAGCCCATGGCTGAGTGGCCAGCTGCAGGTGTCATCTGTGGCCAGCTGTGGGTGTCATCTGGGGCTAGGGTTTTGTCATTGTTCCTGGTCAAGTGTAGGCTGTGTGCCTGGGCTGGTGTTGAACAGCCCACAGGTAGACCTGTTAGGGGCGAGGTTTTATATAACCTCTATTGAGCAGGTTCCTGGGATTTCACCAGCACAGAGATGCACCATGCTGGCTAGTGACTAAACGATTGGCTTTGTTCCCACAGGAGTTCGGATATGAGGGGTTTCTCTGTGAGCCCTTGCGGGGCATGCCAAGCTGTCTCTGGAACTGGTATGACCCCATGCCAGTGGTCTGGAGCCATGGGTCCTACTGTGTGTTTTCTATTTAAGATTCTGAGTTGGCTGGTGTGTATGCCTGGCGAAAAGGACAAGCCCTCGTGAGGCGGTTGCTTGGGCCCCCTCCTACCCTCTCCCGACTCCACAGCAAGGTCCCTGACACGGAATTAGGTACCTCATGCCTCAGCCTTGGCCTGGTCTGTTTTGCTGTGCATTAGTGGGTGGGCAGAGAGAACATTTCTTTGCTGCCTGGGAGGGTGGTAGTTGGGTAGCCTCTCTTGAGATTTCCCTCAGAGATGGAAATTTGGGTATAATTATCTTTACAAACCTGAAGAGAGAGGCTCAGCTTTGGGAACAGATGTACTACTCGATCTTTTGTGAAGAGAGCAGGTGGGAATGGCCGCTCATGTGGTGGACACCCGTCACCCCTCCATGTGCACCCCTTTAACACACATAGAACAGGTGGCTCATTCACAAGCGGCCCCTGTTCTCCTTTGTGTGCTGATCATGAGGGCTGAGGCTGAGAGGGAATTTGTGGGGCTGAATCCAGGGCCTCCCTAGTCACCCCATGATGTCTCCTGAATGGAGGAACAGGTCTGTTCTTTCCTCCAGCCCTCAGACCCCAATACTACTCTGTCACCTGTCTTTGCAGGCTCTGACAGGAAAGCAGCAGCTGTCGAGGCCTCACCTGCCCACACCTGGTTGGGTAAACCCACGTCTGCCCACAGTGACCAGCAGGTTTCCAAGCATACACCCAGCCTGGCTTTCCAGGATCAGTCAGCAACTATCCAAGGTACCATGGAGACCCTACAAGGCCTGCGCCAACAAATCCAGGCTGGGCTGGAGCTTGCCAAGAGCCCCAGAGTGGCCAGGAAGCTCTCACCATCGAAACCAAAGCCACAGAACCTGGTTGGGAAGAGTGATCAGGGACTCCAAAGCACCCAGGACATGCAGGGCTCCTCAAAGATTGCTTGGACTGTGACAGAAGGGAAGAACTCTTCCTTGGACAGAGCTGGGGACTTGCACAGCCAGCAACACAGGAAGAAAGTCTTGGCTGAGCAAGAGTCTTGTCCACAGAGGACCTGGACAGGACAGGGACAGGACACCTCTTTCCTCAGGCCTGGGAGCACCCCAGAAAAACCACGTTCCTTCTCACAGCGGCCCTGGAGTGCCCTGGCTTGGCAGACCCACTCACAGAGGGCCTGGGACTCTCAGGGCCAGGACACCTCCGCCCAGAGGTCTGGGAGCTCCCTTAAAAAGCCAAGCCCCTTCTCACAGCGGCCCTGGAGTGCCATGGCCGGCAGAGCTTACTCAGCCTGTGAAGATCGGGAGGTTTTTGAGCCCAGTCCATGGAACTCTTTGAGTAGGCCACATTCTGCTCTCCAGGATCCCTGGAGTAATTCTTTTGTGCAGAGGTCCAGTCCCTACAGCAAGAGCAAAAGTACTGTCCCTCTTCCCTCAAAAGTCAAGCCAGCTTGGCCAGAGCCTGCCCAAGACTTCCTGCAAAGCAAACCAGCAAAGGAACAGGACACGCCCTGTCCAAGGCCACGGGGGTCTCTGGGCCAGCAATACAGCTCCGAGTCCTTACGTGACTTTATGCGTCAGAAGGCTCAGGCCCGACGGCAGCAGGCCATGAAGCAGAAGGCCTTGGCTGAGCACACTCTGGAGCTGCGGAATCAGAGGCTGCAGGAGGTATACCGGAAGCAACGAGAGGCCATCCTTGGCAAGGCCATCCCTGTGGTCTCCCAGAGGCGCCCTGGCATCGTCACCTTTGTTCCCATGCAGTCTGGGGTATGTGCTGGGTGGTTGACAAAAAGAGGATTAGCCAACCTTTGAGCCTGAGGCTCTGTGCTACTCCTGGCTGCCTACTGCCCACCCACAGGTGGGGGCTGGGTACCACTGGGTCCAGGGGTAGACATGGCATTGGCTCTGGGCAGCTTGCAGGCATCTACCCGAGACAGCGACCATGCTAGGGTGAAAATGATAGGCATAGGGCACCTTTGTCCCTGGCTTGGGTGGTGACAATGTTGGGAATTATTCCTAGCTAAACTTAGTTCCTCTTTGGGCCTTTGGGGGAGTCCCTGCACAATGTCTGCACAGGTAGACAGGGCTACAGAGACCCATTTGGCTCTTCACCCCTAGTTCTTTGAAATGCTCTGAGAGTCTAGCTTGAAGCCCTTGGTAGTCCAGCTCTGAACTGAATTGTGGCTGCAGGTCTTATGTGTACTCTCTGCTTTAGGGCATGGAAGCTCCTGGGAGCCTGAGCTCACCACTGCAGACATGGAGCAAAGTGACATCTGGCATAGTGCTTGGGGACCAAGAGGCTCCAGACAGGTGGGTGGGGAGTCAGGGATGCTCCTTCTCGGACAAAATACAGGAGCTCAGAGTGGGGGGGGGCAGGGGAATACAGGGTTCTCTGACATTGCCCACAACAGTGTGACTCCTTGGCGTCATTCTTTCCTACTGGTCATGGCACCCCAGTGTTGACATAGAAGAGACCCTATTGTGTTTTGCTGAGGTGAGAACGTCACTTTGGATAGGCCAGGGTTGGTCTCAGATATTGGTTCTGACAAAATATTCACCTTGGTTATTTGAGTCAGGGTGTCTCATCGAGACCTTTGGCTTATTGATTTGGGTAGAGATGTGATACTGTCCTGTATTCTTGGCCTGTGTTTTGAAGTTTACAGTCATGGTGGGAGGCTGCTCTTTTTCTGCAAAGGCCTCACATCTTGGGGACCCTCTGAGGGTCTCTGAGGGTGGCATACTGGTCTTTGGAGAGCCCCTTGCAGGCATGAATATGTCCCCAGGTTTCTAGGTTTTTTTTTTCCTTCAGTTTTCAGGAGCTGAGGCTGTGCAGAGAGCAGGGGGTCCCAGCCACAGAACCCACTTGCCACCCTCTCACACAGGCCCTTTTCCTGGGAACTGAAGTGTTTACAACATCAGCTTTCAGGGTTTTGGTTTCAACATTCAGAATGTTAATACTTCAGGGTCAGGATTTTAGACTTTGAGGAATTTACTCTTTGGGGATTTCAACATTTGGCATTATGATTGGCCCTGAGTACCAGGGAGAGGACTTGACCTAGGTGTCTAGCTCCTAATCTGTTACCTTCTGCCCCAGGTGCCCCACATGCTTCCATAACAGCAGACCCAGCAAGGGGAACACAGAGCCCACTCCAAGGGTGTTTGTGCGCGCTGTTTCTTTATGGAGCTCTTTGAAGAATTTGCATGTTGTTTGCCACAGTGGCTTCACCACCTTCTGCCTCCACCAGCAACATGTGGGAGCTGATTCCTTCCTCCTTCCTTCCCTCTCACCCCCTTCACTTACCACCAGAACAAGACAGTTCCTCCTCTCCCTCACCTCTTGGTCTTGCCAGCCACTCCCTATCCTGGCTTCATTCTGGTCTCCTGCTAAAGTGCTCATGGCTTGGACAGAAAGGGGGAGTCATGAAGCTGGCATTGGCAGCTCCTCTCAAATGGCTGCTTCCAGAAAGGGTCTGCCTTAGGCTCACTGGGGACATTTTGGAATATGTTTTTGGTATTAGCATTGGGAGGAACTTGAGCTGACCTCTTTGATGTCTGTTCCTACCTCGCTATATATACCATTAGCCCTAGATGAGATGGGTCCTCCTCCTCCTCCTCTCCCCTCTATCTTTCCTCCTTCCTTCTCCCTCTTCCCTCCTCCCTCCTCCCTCTCTACTCCTCCTTCCTTCTGACTTCTTCCCCCAACTCCCTCCCTTCCTTCTTCGTAGTTGGTTCCTGACTGTAGCCTGAGATTTCATGTCATGTCTGAAGGGAACCTCTAAAGCAGCTTCTAGCTCCAAACAGAGGACTCAGGTCCAATCAGTTACCACACCCATGGGTAGTCCTGCCTCTTCTAGCTCTCAGTGTGTTAGAGAGGGTGTTGCCATCACTGTGGAAAACTCTAGACCTCTCTCCCTTCACTGAATCCTGGCCTTTTTTATTCCCACTTTAAAAAACTATGCTAAAACGCACATAATATTTACAACGATAACCATTTTTAAAATCCTCAATCCATCTGGATTTTGTTTTAACTTTTTGCTGATTTGATACATAAAAACATAAAAAATTGTACATATGGATAGATGGGGTGCATGTGGTGTTTTGATACTTGCACACATTGCATGATATTTAAATTAGTTTAAATGCATCCGTCTCCAAACATTTATCATTTCTGTATGATAAAACATATTCAACACCCTTTCTTCTAAGTTTTTGGTGTTTTACAGTATGCTTTATTAAGGGTGGTGAGAATAACTTCAGCTAGAGCCCAGTTGATCAGCTTCTCCCCATTGGTATCTTACACGCTCTACTCTTGTCTTCTGTGCTGGGTTTGAACCCATTCAGAGCTTCATGCTTGTTAGGTAAGCCCCCTACTGCTCAGCTACATTCCTGGCTTTTTGACATGTCTTTATTTATGACAGGATCTTACTATCCTCTGCCTGGTCTCAAACTCCCAAAGAACTATCTGCCTGTGTCTCCTGAGTGCTAATATTAAAGGTGCTTGCCCACTTTCTAGCCTTAAAACCAAAAGCAAAACAAATAAAAACCAGCCTTTTCTTTTGAGACAGGGTCTCACTAAGTTGCTCAGACAGACATTAAACTCTTCCTGACCGCGGCCTCCTGAGAAGCTGGTTTTACCAGGCCCACGCCACAACCTAGCTTCATTTTTGTTGGTTAGAATAGGTTTTTATTGTTATTTGTTTGGAGATTTCATTGTGTAGCTCTGGCTGGCCTAGAACTCACAGAGATACACCTGCCTCTGCATCACAAATGCTAGGTGGAACTTAGGGCATGCAACACCACAGCAGGAATTTGCTGTTTTTAATGTGAGGGTCTCACTGTGTTAAATTAACAGTGCTCTGACTTCAGCTTCCTGGGTGCTGAGATTGCAGACATATACCCCAATGCCTGGCCTAATGCTTTTAGGTGCATAGCCATGGCCCCAGCTCCAAGTACTGTGCAGTCATCCCCACCATCCTCCCTCGGAATCTCCCCCTCTTCCCAAATGCCTCTCCTTGCTTCACACATATATTTTGCACACACTGATCAACACCTGCTGGGCAGGGTGCCCAACCACTCTCCTCTCCCTGCAGCTTCTGCCTGTGCTTGAACAAGCCGTGGAACCGCACTGAGACCCAGGACCCTGGACGGCCCCTGGAAGGCGTGAGTGGTGCCTCTCTGCTAACATCTACTGCTTCCTCCCCTGACCCCATGGAATGCCAGGTCCTGCCCCCGGGGTGGGGGTGGGGCTGTGTATCTACCTGGACCCCCAGGACACTGAGTATCTGGGCTCATGGGGCCTCCTGCACTTGTAGTACAAGCAAGCCCGGCTGCAGGCACTGGAGGCCATGGCTGAGACCCTCAAGCTGCGTGTTGATATCCTAACCACCAAGCTGCAGAAGCCGACGTCTCCTGACACATCTGGTGACCTGGCCTCTGACGTGCTGCCCTTGTGCCCCAGCACAGCACCTGCCACCCCCACACTCGTTCCACCCTCTTACCTCAGAACCTTAATGTCTAAAGGGGGCAGAGAAAGTCCCCAGGACTTAGTGGATGTGCAGGCCGAGCCCCTTCTCCTCAGCACCTGCTTCCAAGATGGTGAAATGCTACCATGGAGCCCCAGCTGGGAGCTGCCGAACCCAAACCTGGGGACCCACATTGAGAGCCAGCCCCAAGGTAGAGCTGGGCAATGGGTGTCATGCCTGTTGGATGACCCTTGGGTTAGGAGTAGCAGGGCCCCATTCAGTTTCTTGTCTGGAGAGCAGTGTGGTCGTTGCCCCAACAATAAGGGTGGTGACAATAGCTGATGCTCCTGGAGTGACATACAGCACAGGCCATAGCTGTGTTGGGGGAGGGGGAGGCTCTTCCTGAAGCCTGCTGCCTACTTGCCCTACTTCCCCAAGGGGCAAGAAGGCCAGCAAAGCCTCCATGCTCTGCAGGTCCTGTTTCTAGCACCACTGCCTCAGTGTCTCAGGTCATCCCTCACACTCAGCCTTGCCCTGCTGGCTCATCAAGTCGTGGGGACCTTTCCAAAGAAGCCATACAGGGGCTGGAGAAGAAGCTGCAGAGAGAGATGGCTACCCTCCAAGCCCTCGGTGCATGCATGAGGAGGTGAGTCCAGTTTACCTTTAGGTCTGCCTCTTGCGTCCTCTATGGAGGGTCTTAGTATTAGCCTAGAGGACACAGACAGGAGTCTGAGTGCATCAGGTTGGGTGAAGACGGACACAGCCCCTAGACGTGCCATAGGCTGTATGGCCTCTGGCACTGGCCCATTTGGTTCCTGTCCTCTCCAGGACTGAACATTTTCTGATGTCTCCCAAAACTTCTCCCCTTCTCTGCCTGCTGCTCTCTGACTCAGGCCTTGTCCAAGGTGTCCTCCAACATTAGAAGTTCTGTGGTCCCCAACTGCTACCCTCACCCCAGCCTCCTTCTTGTGATCCTTTGTGATTCTGACCAGAGGGACCACTCTGTGTCTCTCTCACTTTGTTGTCCTTAAACTGAAGCATCCTAGGTGGGTAACTCCAACAGAATTGTGGCCAGAACTGAGAGTGCACATTCTGGAGAGGACTGGGAGGCCATTACCACAGAGGCCCAACTGGCCCTGTGTCTGTGCTTGACAGAGTTCACCAGGATAACCCCTGACCTTAGTGTGGGCCCTGTGCACAGGGACTGTCCCTCATTGATAGCCACAGCGTGAGCTGTTTTTTTTTTTTTTTTTTTTTTTTTTTTTTTTTTTTTTTTTTTTTTTTTTTTTGAGATAGGGTTTCTCTGTGCAGTCCTGGCTGTCCTGGAACTCACTCTGTAGACCAGGCTGACCTTGAACTCAGAAATCCGCCTGCCTCTGCCTCCCAAGTGCTGGGATTAAAGGCGTGCGCCACCACTGCCTGTCTTTTGAGCTGTCTTCTACTTGACATCTGGTTAGTTGTCTTAGAAGAGGAGAGGCTATGTAAGCCGGAGATGCCACATTCTCAGAGCAGGAAGAACAGGCTGTGACTAAGATGGCAGAATCCAAAGGGAGGCTGCTTCTCCACAGCTGGCCCAGCCATGGAGGAGGGACTCTATGTCAAATCTCAGTCCTGTCTGGTTACCTTGAGCAAGCTCATGCTTCCTCCCCTCCCCAGTGCATCCACTTAAAGCAGAAAGCGATGCGATGTGACATCTACAACCCCTACCCCTGTTCCTCCTGGAGCTGGGGCACTTCTCTCCAGGTGCCTCCCCTGCACTAGGGAGCCCACCCCTAATGAACTTCTTGACTTTAGAAGGTGTTTCCTGGATGGTGAGGCCTGTGTCGTCATTAATTCATGATGGCCAGTAGGGTGCAGCATTGTGTCGGGATTTCCCTCTAATTCTGTAACCCCACTCCAACATGGACTGGTCCAGATTTTTGGGAGGGTTAATTTCAGAATCCTAGGCTCTTAGATGGACAGGCTAAGTGACCCCAAGGTCCCAGACCCAGGTCAGAAGATCCTGGCCCCAACATTCCTGACACAGGGGTCGTGACCTGGCTTCCCCTCCAGGTATGTCTAACTTGTTGGAATTTCTTGGCCATTTTATCATCTATATAGTTCATGCTAACATGAACAGAGATTTCTAAGTGTCAGAATATATTGGTTTTGTGTTGGATGTATTCTTAGCCATCCTGGGACACATATCTTGGGCTGCAGGTTGGACACACCTGTGCCATCTTTCTGCTGTGTTCCTGCCCCAGATGAGCATAGCTGGTGGGCCACAGAGCTCTACGGGACAGTACTATCCCAAGAGTCCAGGAGAGACCAGAAGAGGCAGAAATGATACTCAGAGCCTGTTTCCCAGAAAGGCGGGAGCTCAGGGAGAGCAAGGAGGAGGTTTGCCAAGTGATCAGTCACAGCTTGGCGAGCCTGCCAGGCTACTGAGGAGCTAAGCCAACGCTTTCTTTTCCAGGCTTGTGGTTTTCATTCTGTTCCCCTGAGGTGCACCATCTAGGGTCTGGACTCTCATGATGAGCCTGGGTGGAATCTTCTCCTCACCCTACAGGCACTTGGTGACAGACGAGGGCCCAGCTTGTCACCATCTTCCCACAGTTAAGAACACTAGTAGTGCTGGGCGTGGTGGCGCATACCTTTAATCCCAGCACTCGGGAGGCAGAGGCAGGTGGATTTCTGAGTTCAAGGCCAGCCTAGTCTACAAAGTGAGTTCCAGGACAGCCAGGGCTATTCAGAGAAACCCTGTCTCAAAAAAACAAACAAACAAACAAAAAAAAAAACAAAAATACACTAGTAGTTCTAGCCAGCTGTCCATGACCCCACCTCTGTTCACATTTAACTGCACCCCATTTCTCCTGCTTTCTCGAATCTGCTTCTATGTCTGGACCCCTATCGTGCCTTGCAGCCTTAATGTATGCCCATAAGCTCAGAAAGAGCTTTATTCCAGGCAGGGGTTGGGTATGGACATACCACATCCTTGCCCTGCACAGTACCTGACTTGAAGAAGGCTGGAGATAGAGACCTGTGGACCCCTAGGGCTGCTGGACAAGACACCAGTGACATATTTGGTTATTCAGGTTGAGTCCAGGTCACTATGTACCAGGGACAGATGGTGCCTCTGGGAGAAAGTAGAGTGACTGGCCGGAGGCTGTGTTCACCGCCTACACCAGCCATTGTCTATATTCATCGTCTGTGCTTCAAAGCCTTCTAATCCCTGCAGCTGTTGCATGCCCACCTGCACTAGGCAGCTTGCTGCCCACTGTGGCTGTTTTGACCTGGGTAAAGGCCTTTCCTGTCTGAGGGAGGACTCTGCCTGAGACCATGCAGAGTAGAGAATTAGAATCCTTAGTGATGGCTCGGCTTCTCTCCTGATGCCCCAGCTCTACCTCACTGGCACAGCTGCAGGGCAGCGGCACAGTCCTAGCCATGGAGTGGTATTGGGAGTTATCACCCTCATTCCACAAAGCCTTGTGGACGGTATTCTTAGCAGCTTACAGGGATGATCAGAATAGCTACGTTGCCACATCAAGCTGTGATCCCACCTGGAGAGCTGGTTGTGTTGGAGCTAACACTGCACACTGCCAAGGCTGCTACACACACACACACACACACACACACACACACGCACATGCACACACTGTGACCATACTTAGCTGATGGAGGATGTGGCCTACTGGCCATCCTACAAATCATCCACAAGCAAGCATCACATGCTTATTGCTGCTCTGTGGGTCAGAGGCCCATCCTCTGCCTGGGCTTAAGCCCTCAGGTCTGCTCTAGACACACTGCCTGGATCTTAGGACATTCCCACTGAGTGAGCACTGGGACCATCCTTCCCTTCCCCCGTCCTGGTCACTCACCACGTATTCATTGTCTTCTAGCTCACTTGGGGTGCCAGATGCACCAAACCCCACCCGTGGCTCCCTTTGGCAGGAGGAGATGCCAGAAGTCAAAAAGGCAGGCTTGGTAACGCCCTGGACCACCCGGAGCTGCGGTAAGGGCGAGCCTGCAGATAGGCCCTGGGCTGGCTGGTCAGGTGGCCAGGGGGGCCTCCCGTGGGCCTCTTCCACTGCCTAGCTTGAGCTTGGTCTTGCAGAGGAGACCTATTTCTATGTGGATGGCAGCCACACGTCAGTATTAAAGTGTTTTGAGGCTCTCCAGCCCCTACCACCTACTCTGCTCCTGTTCTGATTGTCATGACAGTTGTCATTGTGGTCTCTAGAAGAGCCACCCACACTCCTGCAGCCAGGAGTGTCACCCTTCTTTCTTTCCTTGTGTCTGTCAGCCCAGGTTCTACCTTTTCTTTGGTACTTAAGTGTCCTTATTCCTAGGGCTTAGGAGACTTAGGGCTGAAGAGCTGGCATGGGTATAAGGCATTCTCCTGCTGCTAGCAGAGGCCACAGAATCCCTGGAGGGAGCCAACCTACCCTCGAGGTGCATCCTGCTAGTGGTCTGTAGGGCTGCAGTGGGAACCTTCCTGCCCAGTGTGATATGGAGATGGGTTGGAACAAGTCTGAGACCCTGTTCCCTCTATCATTGCTGTTTGCTTATTTTCCTCAAAGGACGGGTTTTGAATATGATAGTAAAATATTATCATCCTGTAAGCTCCACACTTAGGAGGCTGAAGGAAGATAATCACAAATTTAAGGCCAGCTTGGGATACATAGCAAGACCTAACAAATTCACAAACAACAGCAAAGCAAACACAAAGGTAAATCACACACACACACACACACACACACACATACACACATATACACACACATACACACACATTCACACACATTCACACAATACACATATACACACACATACACACACTTAGACACACATACATACATACATACATACACACACATACACTCATACACACACACATACACACATATACACACACATACACACACATTCACACAATACACATATACACACACATACTCACACAATACACACATACACACACATACACACACATACACACACATACACACACATTCACACACTTAGACACATTCATTCATACATACATACATACATACATACATACATATACACACATACACACACACACACACACACACACACACACACACACACACACACACAGGAGGAGACAGAACTGGAGATACAGCTCAAATATAAAGTGCTTGCCCAGCATGTGTAAGGCCATGGGTTCAATCCCCAATATTACACAATGAAGTCAAAGCAAACAGACAATAGAAGTGGTCATGCTTGGCTTTGAGGAACATGGACAGTAAATGTGACCTTTAGCTGTGCCCACATCCCCAACTGGACAGAAAAGCCCTAGGGAATCACAGGATAGGCATCAAGGCATGGGCAGTAAGTAGAGGCCCAGGCTTCCCCTCCGGGTAGAGCTGTCAGGGTGGGTAGGGGATGTCTCAGACTGGCCTCAGAGCCAGGAAAATACTGGTTAAGTACAAGTCAGCTCTTATGTGTACTTACAGAGAAGTATATGCATATATGGTGAGGGGTATCTGTGTGAGAAACAGCAGGCTTTGGCTCTTGGGGACTCTCTCCACCTAAAATAGGATATCTGGGGGCTTCACGCAAGAGCTGCCAACTCTTTCAGGCCCCAGGACTACAACAGACCTATGAGCTTGACATAATATCTGACCTTGATCAGAGGTTAGACTCTATCCCAATAAAATCTGTACTTTAGGAGCAGCAGGAGATGGCAGGAAGGACAAGACATGGAGAGCCTCAGGCAGCAAAGGCCTTGGCTGATGTTTTTGCTACTTGCCTTGTTGCTGTGACATGATACCCAGCTAGAATTAAGCTTAAGCAAGGAAAGGCTATCTTGGCTCACACTTCAAAGGTAGACACTACTCCTGTGGAAAGACAGGGCAGTGGACTTGAGGCAGGAGCCTTGAGGAGGCGCAGAGTAATGGAGGCTCAGTCCTGGCCTGAGCCCAGGGCATGGTAAGAGCAAGGTGGGTCTTCTTAGCTCTGTTAGCCTACTCTAGGTAAACCCCAGAGAGGCTTGTCTCCTAGATGGTTCCAGAGCCTGCCAAGTTGGAACATCAACATTACATGGGCCTCCAGCCTGTTTCTGGGCAGCCGCTGGCACAGCCTGAACTTGTGCCAAACAGAGATGTATGGGCTCACAGTTGAGAGGTGGGAAGTTCAGGAAGTTCTAGATTACACTTCCAGGAGAGGCACAGGGCTTTGTTCTGGTTTAAATGTTCTGCTTTAAATGTCCCGGGGCCTCTTATTTTCTACAACACAGCAGAAGGCTAGCAGAACCATGTGTGTTCATTTGTTTTCTTTTGAGACAGGGACTCGTGTGGCCCAAGCTAGCTTTTATTTAATCCACTATGCAGCGAAGGATGACCTTGAACTTCCTATTCTCCTTCCTCTATTTTCCAAGAGATGGGAGATTACAGGCATGTGCTATTATGCCCAGTTTATAGGGTACTGAAGATGGAACTCAAGGCAAGCACCAAATGAGTTACACTCACAGCCCAGCCCCTCCCCCTTATATAATAATAATGAGTTACACTCACAGCCCAGCCCCTCCCCCTTATATAATAATAATGAGTTACACTTACAGCCCAGCCCCCTTTCCCTTATAATAACTCCTTTCTTGGCTTTAGTAGCCCAATCACCTTTTAGAAGCCTTACCTCCTAATCCTGTTACCATGGCTACTAAATATCTACATAAATTTGAGAAGGAACATTTAAACCAGAACAAAGCCCTATGCCTCCCCTGGAAGTGTAATCTAGAGACAGTGAGATTTCCAGAATAGCCTCTGGTCTGCCCACCACTGGATGGGTTAAATGTGCTTTTCCTCCAGACTGACTGGACAGGGTGTGATGTGTGAGAAAGTCAGGAGCAACCTCTGATCACAACAGGAAGGCCGCCTCTGTCTCCTTCAAGGGTCTGGCCCACTCCTTACATGGGGGTGGGGAACGCTGTCTTTATCCCTTAGCCTCATTGCCATTCTCTGAGCAGAACGTGGGCCACAGGGACAGCAATGAGAGAGAGGCCTTCAATTCCAGCCATTAGTACTATAAGCAGCCACATCCAGTGGAACTCTCAGGACTTCAATACCTAGGCATCTCTGCTCAGTTGGATATTTGTTGGTGGAGGATATTGTGGTGGCCATCAGACATGTGTGGCTTCCAAGACCTGGAACTGTGTAAAAAAAAAAAAAAAGACCAGGAACTATATAAATGTGTGTGTGTGTGTGTGTGTGTGTGTGTGTGTGTGTGTGAGAGAGAGAGAGAGAGAGAGAGAGAGAGAGAGAGAGAGAGAGAGAGGATGTGCATGCTCACATGTGAGCATTCATATGTAGAGGCCAGAGAATAGCCTTGGGTGACTGTCCTCAGACGCCCTGCCCCGTTGCCCCGTTTCTTCCTCTCCACTGGCTGGTGCCCAGCACGCAGGCTAGACTGGCTGCCTTTGAGCCTGGCTTTGCTTTTCTGCATCTCTGAAACATCGGGACTACATGTGCATCCCACCATGCCCAGCTTTTTTTTTTTTCTTTAATATGAGGGTTTTAGGGTCCAACTTGGGTCTCTGTTTCTCTCCTCTAAATGTACAGAGATAAGCTCCAGCTGTGCCTTTTGCTGCTTTTCTGAAGGCAAAGCTCACTGGGCCCCACAGTGCTGGCTCTAGGTGGTGCTGAAATCTTGGAGTTCCTCACTAACTGCCTTTTGAGAGGAGTCAGGCAGGGTCATTCTCTGCTTGTGAGGGGTTATCTCAGCCAGGACTGACCTAGTTTTCTTCTGGGTCACAGATCAGTGCTCAGGGACATGTGTAGTTCCCTCCGACATGTTGGGGTGCCGACATGACCAAGAAGACCAAGAGCTACTCCCACCCCAGAGGCATGGCTTAGAGGCTTTGGGATTCAATCTTTGGGGTTTGTGGAAGGGTGACATAGTCTGGACATCTGCTCTGGCCTCAGTTTCTCTTAAGTGCCCAGCCATAACAGTGAAGGAACTGAAACTCGGCCAATCCAAGAGTTCTGCCCAGTTCTATGGGAAGGCGTAGGGAGAACCTGAGTGTTCAGTGTGTGTCGTGTCACCTCCTGCCACACCCTGCTGCCGCCTGGTCTTTTCCTGCCATTGTTAGTGCGCAGAGACCGTGTGGCCTTGCTCACAGCTTGTCACCTGCTCCTACTCTAAGAAGCCGAGCTTCTCTGTGGGTGGTGACATGCAGTCTGCTGCGGAAGATGGTTCTCCCTGGGCGGAGGACTGGGCTTCTGTCCACGGTCCTCCCTACATCATGACTGCCCAGTGACTGAAGGTCGTCAAGGACTGTCAGGAAGGCCCTCTCATCTAAGCTAGAGTGTTCAAGCCAGGCATCCTCTGAGCCCCCCCTTAACAGCTAACTCTGAAGAAAAGAGGCTTAGAGTGAGGCAGAGGATAGGTCAGGAGGAAGACACAGCCTCCACAGGTTGGGAACACACGTAGTGTGCCTTGCCTCAGCCTTGGGTTGGGGAGAGCATCAGAAACATGAACCGCCCCCTCCCCCGCCCTTGGTACCCTTGAAGACTTTGTAACTTACAAGAGACATAGTCTGAAACACCCCAGAATTCCAAGGTGCACTCTGGACTCCCCTCTGTAGCACATACCTACGTGAGCACCATTGACAAGAACCATGGCTTCTGCCTGTCAGGCCTTGTAAAGCCATTGTAGGAGCCTCACACAGGGAAGCTGTGCTCCCTGAGACACTCTGGTTGGCCAGTGAATTGTTCCGGTCTCTTAGTACAGGACAGAGCTGAGATGGGACCTGGGTCTTTCTGGTAGCTCCTGTTATCTATGCTAATTCAGTTCTGGCTTCTGGAGTGAAAGGTGGTCAGAGTGAGGTGTGGTGAGGGTGAGAGAGAGGGCAAATACAGCCACATGGCAGCCATGGTCTCCTAAGGCTGCAAGGAAGGGGCTCTTCTGGAAGTGCTGGACACTGGCACAGTCCTTGCGCCGTGGGCTTTCCCTCCTGGCCTCTGGCCTCAGTTTCCTTGCAGGCCAAGAAGCCCTGAGGCTCAACCCAGAAGAGAGGCTCAAATCGTACCTGCCACTCAGGTGCCCTCATCCGTGGTCTGCAGGTCAGCAGGAGCCCAAGAGGCCACATTCTGGAGGCCTGTATGATGGGTACCTGACCAATTTCCAGCTGAAATCTTTGCGCTTTCTCAAGTCACTGAAGGTATGTCCTACCCCAAGATCCCAGGCCAGTGACAAGTGTGTCTTCTGTTTGGAGACTAGCTGTGAGCAGCCTCTGTCCCCAAGGCTGAATAGAAGGCTCCATAACATAGAACTAAGGGTTTAAAAGCAGTCCCCAACCCCTTTTGCTCAACCTGGATAGAGAAGCCACAGACAGAAAGAGTAGGTAGTTGCTAGGAAGGCCTGACCAAGCATGGGATCTATTTAAGGTGATCCTCATAGCTCATTGCCAGCAAGGCATAGGTGAGCCCTGAGGTGTGGGTTCTCATGACAGCTGGACCAGCAGAAGCAGGAACAAGCACTGGCCCTTCTGCAGCAGCGAGCAGAGCAGGAGGTGTGGGAGACACAGATGTTACTGGATGAACTTCTCTTCAAACACCAGCTGAAGGTCAGCAGGCTGCCCCTCCTGAGGCCTTAACTGTTGTGCTAGCCCTGCCCAGTGTCCCTTCTACCCCACCTGTGACCCTCCCTGCCCCCGGGGATGGTCCACGGGGGCAAATGGAGCAGAGACTACAGTGGGGTGAGGGCTCGGGGATCAGGGAGGTGGGAGAGTGTGTGGAAGCCCTGTGAGTACCAAAGGTAATGTCGATAACAGGGACCAGCTTCAGGGAGACAGATTAATTTTACTTGGGGTGATTCAAGTGTTATATAGTTTTTGGGGACTCGGGGAGGAGGTAGGACTATCCAGGATGGGCAAAGATCATTGACTGAAGGTTTAGGCATTCCAGAAGTCTCAGGTGCTAGCTGAACAGGTTCTTATAGGCAGAAAGGAAGTTAAACCTGTAATCTAACTAAGGCTACGTGACATACTGCAGGTAGAGGCGTGTGGGGGTTCTGGTCAGAGAAGGGAAAGTCCTGCTAGTGAAGGGAGTCCTCCATTTTGTGCCAAGCCCAGAAGGCTATCCAGACAATGGAGGACTTCCTTTAATTAGAAGGGTTTTCCCACATTTCTCCCTAATTTAATTTTATAATGGCGAGGTATCATCGTGCCCCTCAGCCTCTGTGCTGGGGGTGGCTTAGTATTGAACCAGAACCTGATTTTCACAATGCAAATTATCTGCCATTTTAAACATTGGACAGAGCAGGGTATAAGCATCAAAATAAAACACAACATAATGTTGTAATGGGGTAAAGAGGAGTGGGAGCCAAGGACACAATGGTTATTAAACCAATTTAATTGCTCAGTGGATTGAAATCTTGACAGCAAGTCTCAACAGAGGGCTTTTTGGGGTAAACAGTGGTCTGGTGACCATGCAGCCTAAGGTCCTTCTAAAGTTGGACCCGCAGGTGGATACTCAGAGGCATCAGTAGTCTCAGAGGGAACACAACGCCGCACGAACTGGGGACATGGACTTGTGTCCCAGGAACATCCACACTTGGGTTCCCATGGCTAGTTCCAAAGCTGGGTCACAGGTAGTCATCTTTTTCTTTCACTTGCCCAGTTCAGGACCTGTTAGGAACTGAGCAGTAGCGGCTCTGTTGGAGCCCAGAGCTTATTACCTGTGGTATGTGTGACATACAAACTCTTGTATGTCTCTCTTGCCTGATGCTGGGATCCAGCCTGGCCTGCCTGGCTGCAGAACCTTGTCTCTCATTCTGCAAAGCCAGGCTTTCTTTCCTCACAGAGGCGGATGGAGAAGCCTTCATCCCAGCAAGGGCCGGAAGAGACTTCAAAACGGAAACAGCAGCAGATGTGTGGTGGTCCAGAGCCAAACACATTCTCTCTCCATACGATGAAAACCAGATCCAAGTGAGGCCAAGGCTGAGACTAGATGCCACCCCCTGTCCCCAGGGTAGAAGAATGTGGGGTGACCCCTAATGTCAGGTTTCAGGTGCTGGCAATGACAAAGATCTCTGATGGTTTTCTGACCCTTCAGATCACCACTCTCCCTATATAGAGACAACCTCGAGTCCCCGAAGCATCTTGAGGACGCAACTGCAGTTTCTGCAGGTGAGTGTCCTGTGTGACCTGTGATGGCAGGTTGGGGTAGAACAGGGTGAGGGGGAGTAAGGATGGTGTAAAACCTCCCAGATGAGCTTTTATCCTCAGAGAGCTAGTCAGACCAGCTGCAGCTTCACCCCCAGCCTGATATGGCCACTTCCCTGGGAAGCTTGGCCCCTCTGTCCAGTTCTGGTGGCCATAAAGTTAATTTGTAAACTTTTTATCATCTCCACACTCAGACTTTTGCTAGGATATGCCATATGCTCTGTTCTACAGCTGTTGGGTGGAGCATTCTGCAATCCTGGTTAGACCAGTTAGTTGGTACATAGAATTGCTCAAACCTAATCTAAACTTGGGAATCTTCTACTTCTTATTGGGGTGGGGAGGGGAGGACACACTACTGAAATGTCAGGTTGTGGGCATGTCTACCAGCACAAGGATTTAGGATTCTAAGCCAGGCAGTGGTGGCACACCACTTTAATCCCGGCATTCGAGAGGCAGAGGCAGGTGTATGTCCAGGAGTTCAAGGCCAGCCTGTTTTGTTCTACAGAGTGAGTTCCAGGACAGCCAAGGCTAGACAGAGAAATCCTATCTTGGAAAAAAGAAACCATAAAACAACAACAAGAAACCCCCCCCCAAACTAGAAACAAACAAACTCCAACAAAGCCATTTAGGATTCTGATGAGCTCTTGATGCACTGACCTTTTTATAGGACCACTTCTACAGTGTGTTTTGCTCTAGAGTCTACTTCGTATGTAAGTCATTATGTTTTGTTTTTTTTTTCTATGCTACCATCTTAGGGTCTCCTAGGCTGGCCTGGGACTCACCATGTAACTGAAGATGACTTTACATTTCTGAGCTTCCTGCCTCTGTCTCCCAGGTGCTGGGATTACAAATGTGCATGCTTATGCCTGGTCTATGCTGTGCAAGACATTGAGTTTGGGTTTCCTGCAATCTGGCCATGAACATTACCAGCTGAACCACATACCCTGCTTTCCAAAGCCTGCTTTGACATCTGTAGACTATGCCAGCTTTCCTGTGACTTGGAAAAAGGGCATTTGTCTCCTACTTTGTATTTGAAGTGTGTTTCTTGTGGGCAGTATAAAGTTGGGTTTTGCCCTGTTTTTTTTTTTTTTTAAATCCAGTCTCTGACTTCTAACTGAGAAGTTTATCCTATTTACATGGATTGGGGTGAGCCTCAAAGTTAGGTTCAGGTTATTCGCCTTGATGTTCATTTATACAGTCTACAGGTGATTTCTTCTACCTTTTATTTTCCTTTTCCACCCTATCTGCCTCCTTTAGGGTTTAATTTTTGATTTGGTTTGTTGATGCAGGGTCTCACTCTGCAACCCAGCTTAGTCTGAAACTCTGTGGCCCAGGCTGACCTCTAACTCATAAAAGCCTTTCTGCTTCACCTCTGGAACGCTGAGATTGTGTGCACTCGGACTGGAGCACCGAGGTTATATGAATGCACCCCACTCCTCGGCTTAGATTAGTTTTTAATGATCTCATCTTCACTGTTGAATTATGATGAGCTATATATAACTCGACATTATGGTGGGTGTCTTAAGGTTGATAGTATACAGGCTGCAGGTGATTTTTACTTCACCTATAGCACAAAACCCTCATAGAATTTTATAATAACATGGTATTATATTTATGCTATTGCACTAAAATATATTTCAGGGGTGAGGGTGCTGAAGAAGAGTTCCATGGTTGGGAGCACTTGCTGTTCGTGCAGAGGAAGGGGGTTCAGTTCCCAGCCCATATGGCAGCTCTTCCAGGAATCTGGTACCCTTTTCTGGATCTGTGGGTGCTAGGCACTTTACATGGTACATACACACATGCATACACATACACATACACCCATGCATACATACATACAGGCAAATACTCATGCACATAAAATAAAAAATAAACGAGGGGCTAAAGAGAAGGCTTGGTGGTTTAGAGTACATATTGCTCTTCCAGAGGGGAAGAAGTCCATTCCTAGCACCTACACTGAGGACTTCCTGGCCTCCAGGAACACCTGCACACCTGTGTACATACCCACACAACATGCATCCACATATACATAATTCAAAATAATAAATAATAAAAATAAAATTTAAAGTAAATCTTAAAAATATTTTCATCCATCCTTCATTGATATATTTTTTGACAAACAAAATGATTCTCTTTTACTAGTTTCAAATTATACACAGGCCTAGAGTGAGGACGTAACCAGTTCTCAGCCACTGTTTGTTTGTTTGTTTGTTTGTTTTTGATTTTTTGTTTTGTCTTTTTTTGGTTTGGTTTTGGTTTTTGTTTTTTTTGAGACAGGGTTTCTCTATGTAGCCCTGACTGTCCTGGAACTCACTCTGCAGGCCAGGCTGGCCTCGAACTCAGAAATCTGCCTGCCTCTGCTTCCCAAGTGCCGGGATTAAAGGCGTGCGCCACCATCGACCAGCTTTAGATCTTTTCTTATGTCTTATTAGTTATATTGGCTTTTATTGTTGTTTTATTTTATGTATATGGGTGTTTTGCCTACATGTATATTTTGGGAATCTAGCCCAAGTCTTCTAGAAGAGCAGGTGCTGTTCTTAACCACTGAGCCATCTCCCCCGCAACAAGGACTTGCCCCTTTAAACATATGAATACAGCTATGAAGACTTCTTTTCTGACTGCAAGTTTTACATGTATTTCTTACCAAGGGGCTGCATGACAAGGCGTGCACATGGAGGTCAGGTGACAATGAGCAGGATTTGATTTTCTCTCTTCACGATGTCTCTCTTCACGATGTGGGTCTTGGGGATTAAATTTGGATCGTCAGGTTTGGCGTGAGATATTTTTGTTTCTATACGCATGATTGGTTAAAAAGGTATTTTATAAATTCTTTGAGAATTTCAAATCATATTTTGGATCATATTCAACCCCCTAAGTCGCTCAGATGCACCCTCCCACACACTCTAACCACTTAGCTTCACTGTCACATTCTCCGTGCTCCCTCTCTCTTCCTGCCACTCCCCTCTCTCTCCAAACCATAGACTGGTTTGTGTTCTCAAATACTCCTGGGTGTGGAGTCTGCCCTCGAGCTTTAAGGGTCACACCCTTAAAGAAAACCAGTTCTTCCTTTCCCAGGAGTTATCAAATGTCCTCAGGCTTCTGAGCCGACGGTTGGATTCCCGCTCACTCACCCCCCCACTAGGATTTTGTCTAGTCTGAGTTTGCACACACTAGGATTTTGTCTAGTCTGAGTTTGCACACACTAGGATTTTGTCTAGCCTGAGTTTGCACACACTAGGATTTTGTCTAGTCTGAGTTTGCACACACTAGGATTTTGTCTAGCCTGAGTTTGCACACACTAGGATTTTGTCTAGCCTGAGTTTGCACACACTAGGATTTTGTCTAGCCTGAGTTTGCACACACTAGGATTTTGTCTAGTCTGAGTTTGCACACACTAGGATTTTTCTAGCCCGAGTTTGCACAGATCTTGTGCATGCTAGCTCAGTGGTTGTGAGTTAGCGAAGCTGCCTTGTACCCAGAAGAGACTGATGGCTGTGGCTATGAACCATCCCTGGCCCTTAGAATTGGGCTGCTTCTTCTTTCATGAAGATCTCTGAGTCTTGAGGGAGGGCTAGGATACAGCTGTCCATTTAGAGCCAAGGTCTCCACACTCTCTACATACACTTCTTTTTCCTGTTTGTTTCTTTGTGTAGCCCTGGCTGTCCTGGAACTTACTCTGTAGACCAGGCTGGCCTCGAACTCAGAAATCCACCTGCCTCTGCCTCCCGAGTGCTGGGATTAAAGGCGTGCGCCACCACTCTCAGCTCTTTATACATTCTTAAGCTTTGTCTTCTTCAGCTATAGTTCCTGGACATAGTCTGATCCTTTCAAGTTTTATTTCTGTAACTGGCCAGTTGAATCCAGATCACTACTAAGGCTGGGGCTGATGAAACCTCACACATGAGGCAGGATGGTCTGTCTATGCACTGCTCAGTGATGTATGGGTCACAAGGCACATAACTCACAGCCTCTTTCTGGGTATACTTTACCTGCACTGATCCAGTCATTTCACCTGAATACTAAGAGATGCTGGTCAGTTGAAGCATAGATTCGCCGGGCGTGGTGGCGCACACCTTTAATCCCAGCATTCGGGAGGCAGAGGCAGGCGGATTTCTGAGTTCGAGGCCAGCCTGTGCTACAAAGTAAGTTCCAGGAAAGCCAGGGCTATATAGAGAAACCCTATCTCGAAAAGCCAAAAAAAAAAAAAAAAAAAAAGCATAGAGTCTTGGGGTTCTCTTCACAATTTCCTCTCTAATTCACTGTTCCATGGACCCTAGCTGCCTTTCTCTCCAGACTTGGCCCTGTCTGCTCTACTGGGGGTCTCCCAGGCTCTACCTCAGTTTGCTGTCCCTGTACTATATGGTAACTCTCTTGGGATATTGTCATTGTTTCTGTCTGTGAGCACTGTGCTGGGCTGTTGATATCAAGTGTCTCAAGTGCTCTGTCATATGTGTGAGAATGTTATGTAAATATGTCTGTATAAACACATTTTCAGATACACTGGTGAGTCTAGTTCCTCTTGCCCTTTCTCTCTCTTTTTTTTTTTTTTTTTTTTTTTTTGGTTTTTCGAGACAGGGTTTCTCTGTATAGCCCTGGCTGTCCTGGAACTCACTTTGTAGACCAAGCTGGCCTCGAATTCAGAAATCTGCCTGCCTCTGCCTCCCGAGTGCTGGGATTAAAGGCATGCGCCACCATGCCAGGCTCCTCTGGCCCTTTCTTGATGAGGTGTCAAAAATATCCTTTAATTATTTTTAATTAAAAGGCCTTCTCCATGAAACCCACCAAAGCATGGTGGATTACAGGGGTCAGCAGCAAGGGAGCTGAATGAACAGGGAGTCTGGGCTCAGCAGTGCCCTGCCCCTGCTTGGTACCAGACTCAGGACATCCTTCCCCTCTGGCCTCAGTGTCTCCTGTGAGAGCAAGGGCTGTCACTCTGAGCAACTTATGTTTGGTCTGGTCCTGTGTACAACTGTCCCATTTCAGAGCCTCAGCTTAGGAGGCCACCAGTCCTCTCCAGTATTGCCTCAAGATCCGGCGTCACAGGTCACCTGTGAGCCTTTCCTGCCTGCCCCATACTGTCTGGAGCTCCTGGAGGAAAGACCCCTGAGCACATGCCACTGTTTCCCTCAGGGCCCAACCAAGGTCTTTTTTCTCTCTCAGAGCCAGTGCAACAGGACACAAGCCCCTCCCTGTTGGTTCTAGCCGAGTTCCACCCTTCAGACAGAACTACCTACCAGGTACAAAGAATGGGCAGAGTTTTGAGGCTGCATGATCCTGGGGATGGGCTACTGCTGGTCCCCACTGGCCCTGGCCTCAGGAGGGTCACCTTGACATCCCATCGGCCATCTTTGCAGCTGGTAGCAACTCCATTTGTTCTTCCCATACTGGGTGACTGCTGAGGGCCTGCATGACCACAGGGTACTTTAGGCAGGGTTATGTATAGCCCAGAGTGCCTTGCTAAAACTGCAGAGTATACACAAGTATCCTGCCTAGCTTGGGATGGGCATGAGGCCAGGATGATGAGGATCTCTGGGAGCTTAGTCAGGAAGGGGGCATGTGAAGGGTGAGGGGGTAAGCTGGTGGGCATTCGGGAGGACTTCTTGGAATCAGTGGCACCTTCCTGAGAGCTGGGATCTGTCCCCAGCCCTTGAGAGGTTCCAGCAGTGACCAGACTGGGTTTGTCTACCTCTCCGCAGTGGAACGTAGCGAGGCCAGAGCCAGAAACAGAAGGGTCCAGAGCCTCCCACCGCTGCACTATTGCAATGCTGGAGCAGAGTCTAAGAGACGAAGAGCTCCGTGCACAGTACCAGACTGCGGTGCTACGACTGCGTGAGCTGGCCCTGGAAGAAAAGGCCCGGGCAGAGCTGGCCTGTCTAGAGCATCAAATGGGGTGAGCTCGTGCTTGTGCCAGGTTCTGCCCCACCCCTGTCAGTGTGCTCCCTGCCTCCACCCACCCACCCACCACACCTGCAAGACAGCTGTAGTGATCCAGGCGTGATAGACATTGCCAGAAGTTTAGATAAGATAGTAGAGTGTCCCAAATAAAACTAAAATGAAAACAGTCATTGCCCCCTCGATGTGATATTGGTCCCCTCGATGTGATATCGGTCCCCTCGATGTGATGTTTGTAGCATTTCCGGGGTTTCTCAGTGTTGATGGGTGCTTAGGCCTTATGTCACTATACTGCTCAACACACGGGCTGTGCATTCCCCCGACCTGTCCTCAGTTACACCTTCAGCATACACCTAACTTTTCAGCATTATGAACACTGAGGGCCTGTTTCCTTAGGAGGATTTCTTAGACAGGGTATTTCCTATATGTGAGAGGCATCCAAAAGCCTCTTGGCCTTGTTGTTGCCAGCCTCTGAGGGCTCCTCCATTCACAGTTCAGTACCACCTGGCCATGACATGCTAAGGGTGGCATAGGCCTTGGCGTTAGTGGAGAACCCCTTGCCTGCATGTGGTCTCCACATGGGAGATCCTGTCATCTTTAGACCATGAGATACTCATTAGCATGGGGGGTGGAGGTGGCTGACAGCCCGAAGACAGAGGGCTTCCTTCTGACAGAGGTAAGGCTCTGGTGTCTGCTCAATGGGGGAATGTCTAGGTGGAGCTGGCTACTGGGGTTGCCCTGTTCCTGGTTTATGACTCTCCTTCTGAACAGACTCTCAGACTCTCAAGCCTGTGGCTTTTTCTTTCCCCTAGGTGCCTGGGTAACGTGGGACATGAAGCAGCACGGGCTACTCTGTGTGAAAAGCAGCAACAAACCTTCAACAGACTTGAGAAGGAATGGGTAGGCATGAGAGGAGTGGTCACACAGAAGTGGCCCTTCAGCCCTGGGTGGAGGCCAGAATAACCCTGGGCCATAGAATATCCTTAAGCTCTTTCTCTTCCAAAGCTGCTTAGAACCATATGGTGCCAGGAAAAGCCCATGGTCAGAGGACTTCAAATCTAGGCTGGCACATGGGCCTATAACATCCCTGGGTCTAAACCAGGCTTAGACTCCTGCTAGCTGTGGCCTGTAACAAGTAGCCTGGCTTCTGGGGGCTTCAAGTTGCCAGTGAACAGCAGCAGAATGTGTTTCCTAGGTCTTGGGAGGGTTTTATAATAAGGGGTGTTAGAGAGGCAGGACAGTGGCCAACACGTGAAGTGTGGGCAGGGATAAGCTGGGCCCACTCGGTGTGGCAGGCATTTGGTGCATAAGTACCCCAGTGTCTCTCCTGCTTCCAGATGGGACCTCCTGACCCAGCTAGAGGAAAGCAATAGCCAAGAGGCTGAGCAGGAAGAGCCAGGCAAAAGGCTCGTGGAGGGGAGAGAGGACCAGGCAGCACAAGAGGTCCAGATGCCCCCTCCCTGCCCCTGTGTCCTGAGATTTGTTTCCTCTGGAACTTCAGAGGGAAATGCAGTACCTGAAGAAGGTATACTTGTCCCTGCACCATGGTAGGAAGCAGCTCCTGCAACATCAGCAGTCTATCCTCAATGTGCAGAGGTCTATGGCTCACTTGCAACAGGAGCTCCAGGTTCGAGCCCAGCTGCTGAAGGTGGGCACTCCCAGTCTTTTCACCTGGCTTTGCTGTGTCATGTTTGTCCTCATTGATGGCAAGGGTCTGGGGCTGGTTGATTGTGCAGAGGGAGAAGATGACCTCCTGGGGCCCTGCAGAGGAGGAGCCAGACTTCCAAGCTATGGTAGTCATTACAGACCAAGGGTGGAAGAAAAACCCTGTGGGAGGTGGGGAGCCTAACAGAGGGAAGGGAGAGAAAGAGTCTAGCTGGGGTGTGTGTGTGGGGGGGTGTCAAGATATCACTTAGAAGAGCCAGCAGTAAGGGAGTAGCAGTGGGGACCTCTGTGTCCCTAGCAGGCCTGGGGCCCACTGGAGAGGCTGGATACTCAGACAAGACACCTAGAGGCAGAGGGAGGCAGATCTCTGAGTTCAGGGCCAACCTTATCTATAGAGGAAGTTCCAGGACAAGCTGAGGTTACACAGAGAAACTCTGTCTTGAAAAAACCAAAACCAAAACCCCACTGTCAGTGGACCAGAGTCCCTTGCTACTCTCACAAAGCTGAGAGCATGAAAGTGTGTATGAGTGAGGGTAGGGTCACCCTTTGTCTGTGCTCCCCCTAATTCTGTTAGCAAAGGACAGTGGTCTCACCTTAAGAGTAGGGACAGAAATTGGGTGAACTGCTCTCTCTGGCACGTGCCATAGGTCAGCCTTCAGAAGAGACTCTGGGCTGCCTGGTGAGAGTTCTCCATGCCTCTGGGCAACTTTGGGCAGAAATGCCAGCTCTGTCTTTTGTCTGCACCTTTTAGTAGGGGTGTAGGCCTGAAAAGGACAGGACAGCTTGTTCCAGCTGGTGTCCACTCCCACGGGTGCAAGCCATCCACAGCGCTGAGGCTGTCCCGAGTTGGCTACTGCCAAGTGCATCTGCCTCCTGCTTTTCTGAAGAGGGCACAGAATGAGCTTTTCTGAGGAGGAGACTAGTGGCCACACCAGGCTTAATTACCCTGTGCTGTTTTTACTAGAGTTGCAGCCCCAGAGTCAAGACCACCTGGAAGGAGGTCTCCAAGGCAAGTCGGAAAATGGAGGGGCACAGGTCTGGAAGCCCCCAAAGCCACCCCTCTCAGGAAATCTCTGAGAGCTCGGAAAGTGCACAGTGAGTTGAGTGAGGGGCTGGCCCTGGCACTTCTGCCTTTGGATTCCATTACACTCAGCTTCTCCCCGGAAGGGCAGGGGAGGGTAGAGCTGTCCTGAGTTCCATGAGGATGGGAGGGGAGAAGGGACGGGAGAGGATCAGTGCTGTCCTGAGCTCCAGGGAAGAACGGGCAGCAGCCACACATACTGGCTCTGTTGGCAGGGGTGTGGGCACAAGGAGCTTCCTAGAGTGCTCCTGTGGGTGTGAAGTGGCAGAGCCCTCGGGTGGCAGCATGGCTTAGGGTGGCAGGCGGTATGGCATGTCTGTGACCACATCAGTCCCTGGGACTTCTGTGGTCAGTAGCATCCGAACTCTTTCTAAGGCCTGGCCACCAAGGCCATTTGCAGCAAAAGATGGTGAGGTTCCTGCCCGTGCTTGGAAAGGTGTGAAGAGTGTCCCTTGACCGCACGAAAGAGCAGCAGAACTTCCTTCCCCATAGGGATCTTCCTGGCTTCCCCATGCAGGAAACAATGTGTTCTATCCTGCCAAGCAGCATTGTCGGGGTGGAGTGATCTGGAGATGGTTCTCAGCCTTCCGCAGACACCCACTGTCAGCCCTGGGGGGTCTACTGCCACCCAAGCCCTAGCCATTAGTTCCTGGGCTCCCTCCCTCCACCTTAAGGGTGGGGATGGAGACTGAATGAGCCACCTCTGTGAAGCGCCTGCCTCAGGATGGCCTGCAAGAGATGGGATCTTCTAGAGCTTTCTTTGGTGCCTCTCACCAGCCTTGGCAAGAACAGACCCTCTGTGCCCTTCCTTTCTGTGCCTGTCAGCAGGGTGCAGGCTAGGCCAAGATAGCATACCTGTTCCTGATCTACAGCACTTGCTGCTTGGGAAACTCCTAGGAGTCTGAAGATGTCTCCAACCAGACAGAGGTCCTCCTTTTGAACCTCTAGAGTTTTCCCAGGGCACTAAGAGGCAGGCTGGCTGCGCCTCACATGATGGTGGGACTAGGCAAAAAGGTGAAGGGTCAGAAGCTCCCGGGCTCCACCCATCCCCCTGTAATGACTACCCCATCTGAGGCACAGGCCCTGCTTGAGAAGTGGCTGAGTGAAGAGGGACCAAGACCCTGTCTTCTGCTTGGCTACTGATCACAGCTGCCCCTAAATGTAGCACAAGGTGGTTCTCTGGGGACAAGGGCTGAGTGTACAGTCACATCTATTCTACCGTGTCTTGCCCTGCAGCCTTTCCTCTGGGCAGAAGGAAGTGAGATCTCCCCAGACAACTTCAGTTGCCGACGAGTCCCTGCAGCTTCTCAGCCTGAACCAAGCAGATGTCACAACTGGGACCAGAAACCCATCCATGGAGAGTGGACATGATAGCCAAGGTAGTTCAGGGAGGTGGCAGACAATCCCTCAGTCAGTTGGCCCCAGCCTTCTGTGGGGGCAGCATTAAACTTGGGGTGAGACAGTCTTACATACTAGGCCACTAGGCCAGTGTGTGACCTGGGCTACTCTAAGTTCTATCAGCATGCTCATTGGGCTGGCCCACAGGATGCCTGCCCCTCACCATACCTGAGACACAGAAACAGGATGCTAGAGGGAGCTGCCCAAACAGGTTCCCTTGCTGCAGAGGGCTCTCGGCAGGTGAAGCTACTCAGAGCTGATCTGGCCTGCCACCCCGTGCAGGCCTGAGGCTGTCCACAGGCAGGTCAGAACACAAACCTGTCAGAGCAGCAAGGATTAAGACTGAGCATGCCCTTCCCTGAGACGAGGGGAGTCCATCTTCCTGGTCCGAGGCAGAACCCCTAGGCAGGAACTTCAGTGGGAAGCAGTCTTCTTGTTGTCCAGCCTCTCTGTGGCCTGGCAGGTTTGCTCGCTGTCCTACCAGGAAGTATCCCTCCAGAACTTCCTGCCCCATCAGCCGTTGAGCAGCTGGTGTGACTGCTGAGCCTCTACCCCATTCTGCTTCCACCATACTCCTCCCCTCCCTGACCTCGGTCGTTTCCCTCAATGTTGTGTTCATTTCTGGTGCCTGCCACAGTAGAGTTCTGCAAACAAATAGACACACACATGCCTGAAGTGAGAAATCTACATTCCTTCCAAAGGCTGGAGGTCAGGGCCCTTCTAGCTCCTTTGCGTCCAGATTGTTCCTAGACCTAAGGCTGTCTCCAGTCTCTGGTCTGCCCCCCCTATGCCTCCCCCCCATGCCTGCCCCCCCATTCTTGCCCTCCACCCCACGCCTGCCTCCTTTTTCCTGTGTGCACTTCTGCTCTTCTATCTCTTTTAAACTTTGGACTGGCCCAACTCTAAGAACTTACCTAGAGATTCTTAATTATATCTGAAAAGGCTCTCATAAATACGAGCTCATCCCCAAGTTTTGCAAGTTATGACTTGAACAGCATAATAGCTTGGACTCCAGGGTACCCAGGCACAGTCTGGGGACAGAGGGTGGAGCTGATCCCCCTAGGACATCTGTGGTCAGGGATGCTGAAGAGCTTTGGGCATGGGGTAGAGGCCCAGTCAGCATTATGACCAGAGGATGGAGCAGGTGTGGAGGGAGGGTGTTAGGAACAGTGTGGGGGCCTTGGCATCCCTAGTCCTTACAGAGAGAAAAATCTGCTCCAAAGCAACTAACTGTGTGCTGCCTCGAAGTCTGAGGCTCTGCACAGGCTGGTCAGCATGAGTGAGCCTAGCAATCATGTCTTTCAGGGCCTGGGAAACATCCTTGTGTCTTTCTCCCTGGTCTTCTGCACTTGAGCTCTCTGGACCCTGGGCATCAGAAAAACTCAACTGCTCCTGTAGGTAACCCTTAAGAAGTTCCTCTCCCCAGCCTTGCCTGTTTGGGAACCATCCCCTGCCAATTTGCTGGTGTGCAGCTTGATCTTGGTCTGGATTCTTGGGTGCCCATGTGCTAGCCCCTGTGGTTCTGGTAGCTCCTGTATCCTTTGGTATATCTCCCCTTCTATCTTGTTGATGCAGGCCACCAAGAAAGATGGCAGCTCAGCCTCTCAGCCAAAGCCACAGGAGGCCAAAGAACTGCCTCCTCCAGGTAAGGCCACTGCAGATGATCTGTGGACTACCCTCTATGGATCTTACCAGGAGCTTCTCCTCCATCCAGTGGACCTTGTTCAAGGCTGGTGTTCAGCAGTCAAGCAAGAACAGGGAGGTCCCCAGGGAAAGTCGAAGAGGACGAATGCTCATAGCCTCCCACCCCCATCCCCATGACTGCAGACCCCTTCATGGCTAGAAGGCTGGCTGACTCCATTGCCCATTGGAGATGATTTGGCAGCTCCTCTGGGGACATTAAAGACAATTTTTGGTCTGATTGTTTCAGCTGCAGCTTGGTTTTATCTAGACATTTCCAAGAGCTTAGAAATCAGCGCTGACAGACGCTTCTTCATTAGCTGATCACGGTTTTATACCTATCAAATTCTTCACCTTCTGAACCGTGTACTTGGTCCTGAGGCCTCTTTGAGGGCAGAACTCCTGATCTGTAGGAGTGGGAGAGTCCACCTCTCCCTCTGGGGTTGCCCATAGCCTGGCTGGCTCTCAGAATGGAGGCCACTGCCAGGCAGTGGTGGCGCGTGCCTTTAATTCCAGCACTTGGAAGGCAGAGGCAGGCGGATTTCTGAGTTCAAGGCCAGCCTGGTTTACAGAGTGAGTTCCAGTACAGCCAGGGCTATACAGAGAAACGCTGTCTGGAAAAAAAAAAAAAAAAAGAATGGAGGCCACCTCTGAGTTCCCCACCCCTGCGTCCCAGCCCTGGCCTCACCAGACTCTGCTGGACCAAAGTACTCTTTGCATTCGGGCCCAAGAGAGTGAGTTTCAAGTCACTTAGAAGAAGAAAAACTAGACCTTTTCATTGCATGAGGATTATCCAAGAGTCAGGACAGATGGGATTCCCTAGGGATCCAAAGGTGAGGACGATTTGGTCTATGCAGGGCCGATTTTCACGACCTCCCCTTCTGCTAGAGTCACACCATTCTTGGCCACTGTTCAGGGCTCTGTGGACATTTATCTGAGCCTGGTGCCCCTCACCATTCGTGTTGCTCTCTGCTGCCCTATGGCCATGTGTGTCATATGTAACCATCCACTGTCTAACCACCTGAGAACTTAAGTACCTAGACCATGATAATGGAGCCTGTTAGCGAAGGTCTGGGAAGCTGCAGGTTGACCCAGTGCTGGCTGCTCCCTGGTCAGAAGATAGTACCTACAAGGTTCTCGGGAATAATACTTCAACATGGCCATTAAAGAACCTCAGGGCCAGGGCTGGTGAGATGGCTCAGCGGGTAAGAGCACCCGACTGCTCTTCCGAAGGTGATGAGTTCAAATCCCAGCAACCACATGGTGGCTTACAACCACCCGTAATGAGATCTGACACCCTCCTCTGGTGCGTCTGAAGTCAGCTATAGTGTACTTATGAATAATAATAAATGAATCCTTGGACCAGAGAGAGCAGGGACTGAGCAAGTGGGACCAACCCCGGCCGGAGTGAGCGGGGCCGAACGGGGGCGGCCGGAGTGAGTGGGGCAGACCAGAGTGAGCAGGGTTGACAGGAACAAGGCAAAAAAAAAAAAAAAAAAAAAAAAAAAAAACAAAAAAAAAAAAAAAAAAAAAAAAAAAACAACCCTCAGGGCCCTTCCTGTGGTGACCCCACCACCACAGCCTTCATCCTGGCTCTGGCATCATAGCTCTGGTCCATAGGCCGGTGGCTTTGGGCCTCACGGTCCAAGATCTACCCAACAATCTAGCAGGGTTCTAGCAGGGTCCAGGCAGGACTCAGATCTAGGAATATGGAGGTATAACCTAGGAAGACTCTGCTGTGTCCTGATTTGTGCCCACTTGGCTAGCCTTTTAGTTTGCCTTAGAAGATCCTGCCATGCCCTTGCCTGAGTCCATGCCTCTCACTGTGCTAGAGGGCCTCAGCACAGCTGTGAGGTAGGAAAAGGAACAGCTCTAGCAAGGGTTCCCCAGCAATCTTTGGGAGGTTTCCCAAAGGAGGAAAGGAGAGCCTGGAACTCAGAGATCAGCCTGCCTCTGCCTCCTAAGTGCTAGCTTGTGTTAAAGGTGTGTTCCACCACACCTGACAACAGAGCTATACATTTTAATTGATTTTTTCTTATGTTCTTTTTCCCTAGGACTTCAAATCACTAACTACCCACTAATAATAATTTGGGAAGCACAAAATCACATCTTTTGTGTCCTAACAGTAACCAAGTCAAGTCTTGCATCTATTTTGAATTTTCACACCCCCATGAGAGCCTCTCCTTCCCCCCTTGCATCTATGCCTGCCAGCATTCACAATCTGTTTGTCCCACAGGAGACCTACAGACCAAGTCCAGTGCAGCCTGGGCAGTGGAGAGGCCCTTGGCCACTACAGCCAGCCATGTTTGGAGCTTGCATGGACAGTGTGGGCAGTCTTTAAGTGGAGATGGTCCTTGTCCCCAGGAAGCCAGAGTGAGTCAGGGTGTGGCCATGTGCTATGTGCAGGTTACAGGGAGCATTGGCCTGCTGTGTGGCCACTAAGGCCACCTTGTACATCACAAAGGGCTCTTGTGGGTTGAGGGCTCAGAGAGCATTCCAGACAGTTCATCCAATTCTGCAAGTTACAGATTCCATGGGTCTCACCTTGAATTCAACACTTGGGCAGAAAGAAAGTCTTCCCAGGGTGAAAGGGGGTGTTGGGTGTTGGGATTTTCGGAGCCCTCTTCAACGGGTGATCTTTATTCCTTAGCAACAGTCTTTGAAAGCACAGTCTTTGATCCCCAACAGAGGAAGTGTGGGAGGCCCTGACAGACCTATGTATATCCAGCAGGTGGCTGGAGAAAGAAGAAGCCAAGGGCTGGATGTTTCCAGAAGCTCTGAGGAAGAAGTGCAAGAAGAGCAGCGAAGGAGTGGAACGTGGGTAAGGTAAGGCACTGAAGCTTGGAAACAGTCTCAGCATCAGAAGCTTCCCGATGCCTAGCCCCGCACCCTTCCTGGGTCCAGATATACACTACCTACTGGGTCTGACTCCCTCTTAGTATCAAAATTGTTGTTACTCAGTGAAGGACCAAGGTGAAGCTTGGGGTTGCAGGTGTCTAGAAGTGTCACCTAATCTGTCATCTGTCACCCCCTCATCCCTGTCAAAGGCAGACTCCCAGGTGACCCTATGGTCACTTCCAATGGTAGGTGACCGACAGGGTTGTCCTAAGAATGTGGCATGGGGGTCACTGTCTGAGTCCTGGGGCAAGAGCAACTGAAAGGAAAGACTTCTTCCCCAGCAGCCACGACTTTACCATATGCTTGCAGGGGAGAAGCCTGTGAACAGGAGAGCCCAGACATCTGCTTAGCCCACCTGGAAGCTGAGCAGGAGGCCACTTCTCCAGGTGAGGTGCCCATCTCTTTAGGACCCAATACCCACTCCAGGGCTGGCTCAAAGGCCAACAAGTCTTTACTTAGAGACTATCCAAAGTGAGGCTTTTCTGATGACCCTGCTCTGTACACTGAGTGGGGTGAGATGGGGAACCCTAGTGACCCCTCCCCTCAGGGTTGCAGGCTGAGTCTAAAACTTGAAAGCAGGCCAAGTAGTGCCACCCACCAGATCCAACAGTGGCTGAGGGATTGTAGGCTGAGTCCAGACACATGTGACCCACCAGTAGGGAAGGAGCTGAACAGTTAACTGAGATTTGTCAAAGGACTAAGCACATAGATACCATTGCTTTTTTGTTTGGTTTGGTTTGGTTTGGTTTGGTTTGGTTTGGTTTGGTTTGGTTTTTTTGAGACAGGGTTTCTCTGTGTAGCCCTGGCTGTCCTGGAACTCACTCTGTAGACCAGGCTGGACTCGAACTCAGAAATCCGCCTGCCTCTGCCTCCCGAGTGCTGGGATTAAAGGTGTGCACCACCACGCCCGGCTACCATTGCTTTTTAATGTCATCAGTTGGAACTCCCTTTTTTGGGACTACCCTTGCTCTCTACAGAAGTGTTACACTGCTTCTTGAATAGTCTACCATGTAGGGTGTGGTAACTGTGCCACTCCTTAATTCAATCCATCTCAGCAGCTCCTGTGGCCTGTGAGGCTGAAACACAGCCTGCTTGGCACCTAGACCCTCCATGCCAGTCTGCTGCCATCTTGGACCTGTGTTCTGGGACTGCTTCTAGTAACCACTCAGGGTCTTCTGAAGGCCCTGCCTTATTCCTCACCCACTCAGTGAGCCCAGCAAGCAGCCTTTCCTGTTCATCTCTCCAGGAATTTCAGAAAGCCACAGCCACCCTAGTCCAGCTTTCTGACAGTTCCACATCCCTGTCCACCTTAGAAGCGGAAGCTACCCCGCTGCATGCAGCTCCCAGTTGGTCTAGGGAGCCCTGTGCTCATGATTCCTGGGAGGAACCGGGCCTGCCTTCCTTCTGTGGCCTCCACCAGGGCCTTCCTCAGCTGGAGGGGGATCCTAGGAATATAGGACAAGTGACCCTGCAGAGACTGGAAGGTGGTGAGGTTAGACTCCTCAGTGGCTTCTCTGAGGAGGTAGCTGTAGCAGCAGGCTTAGAGCCAGACTACAGCTCCCTTCAGGCCAACTGGCCACTGCCGTTCCCACATGCTCCTTCTCCAAGGTTGGGGTCAGAGCTGTCAGAGTCCTCCAGCCAAATCTGGGAAGAGAAGAGTGAGAACATTGTCGAGCCTCGCCCTCGTGTTGAGGCAGACTCAGGGAGTTCCTTGTCTGAAAATGGTTCACTGGAGCTGGAAGGCAGTGCAGGGCCCCATACCAGTCACACCCGCTCAGGCTCTGAGGGAGAACAAGTAGCTTCCAGAACCCATAGGAGTCTGAGTGAAATGTCTAATACAGGGAAAACTAGGCAGATGTCCCCTGTGGCCACCTTCACAGTGTTCCCATCCCAGAGTGCGTCTACCAGTGATTTGAGTCTGTCACTGTCCATTCCTTTGGGCACATCCTCCTCTGATGGAGCAGGTTTCAGTAAAATAGACATGCCTGCTGGGGCCTCAGCTGGCTGCCAGGAGGAACCTCAGAATCCTGATACAAGCCCATCCACGGAGAGGAAGCCCCTACAGGCCTCACCTGGTCCTAAGGCTGCTACTACCCTGCAGGTTTCTTCTGAGGGTAGAGTGCCCCACATCACAGAGGTAGCTAGTCCCTCATGTGTAGGTAGCTTCTTGACTGAAATACTGTCTCCTGTGGACGAGGAGCTGTCTTATGGCAGTGGGGACCTTACATCCTCCATCCACAGGGTCACCCACCTCCTTCCGCCTCCTCCCCCTCCCCAAGCAAAATGTGATATCAATGAGCCCAACCTCAGCTCACAGGACTTCCCTACCCCACCTGAGGAGGCCATGATTTCAGGTGACTCACTGGACACCCTAGGAGAGGATACATCCATTACTGCTGAGGACATGTCCTTCTTATCTGAGGAGGCTCTGGGGGAAGCCCTTTCCCTGGGGCCTCAGGAGTCAGGGCAATGCCTGGGAGCACCTGGGCAAGACGGAGGCCTGGATGACTTAAATTCAACATCTCCCTTGAGTAATTGGGTAGTCAGTGCCCCTGGGAGGTCTCCAAGACTGTCAGCCCAGGCCCTGAGTTCATCCCCAGTGGCTTGTGTGACCAGAGAAGGTCTTCAGGTCTCAGACAGTCATGGTGGACCCTGGGAAGGGGTACAGTGTTTTGAGGGTACAGAGCACCAGCAAGGGATAGAACACATCTTAGACAGGAGGGCAGCCACATCATTACCCTCCTGCTCTGCACCTTCTGAAAGCTCACCCCCAGGCCCAGTGCCCTTGATACTCAGTGACCGGGCTGAGTCCCTCAAGCGCACTAGTGAGGAGGAGAAGGCAGGCCAGAGCTGCTGCACAGAGGACCAGCCCAAGCTCCAGGATTTGTTGGACACACAGCAGCTCCCTAGGAGAGACTGGGCTTTTGACCCTGTCTCTGAAGGTGCCTGTGCTGATCTTCTAAGAACAGGAGATGCTGGGCCAGTGGATGTAGTGTCCACCCAGCTTAGCAGGAAGATTTTGTGTGATTCTCTCGCTGCACTGTCAGGGCTGGTCCCTGAAGACAGTCCCTAGATGTGTGCTCTGAAAGATGATAGAAAGTCATAGGTATCTGACATGCCCCTGTGTGTGTCTCTGTGTCTGTCTGTCTGTCTGTCTGTCTCTGCCTGCCTTCCTGCCTACCTGTTTGTCTTCTTTCTCTCTGTCTGATTTGAGGGACCTGGGCTTCCCATTGTGGACTGTCACATCTCAGCTGGCTGGCAGAATGGTCATCTGCAACAGTCAATAGTCTAGCCGGGCGTGGTGGCGTACGCCTTTAATCCCAGCACTTGGGAGGCAGAGGCAGGTGGATTTCTGAGTTCGAGGCCAGCCTGGTCTACAAAGTGAGTTCCAGGACAGCCAGGGCTACACAGAGAAACCCTGTCTCGAAAAAAACCAAAAAAAAAAAAACCAAAAAACAAAAAACCAAAAAACCAAAAAACAGTCAATAGTCTTGAGTTCTCACCATGCCAATCATGGGCTGGCTGTCTGAATTTCCCCTGGCAGAGTAATTCCCTGATTTTTCCACAACTTCTGTCAGGCTCTTAAAGGGCTCAAACCCCAGTGCTAGAGGCATGCATCAAAGGCTATGTAGGATGGTTTTCAGCGGTTGACCAAGGAAAGCCCAGGAGGCCAGAGGCTCCAGCTAGTGTGAGTCAGTGAGGTCAAGGGGAAAGTGCTTTCAGAGGCCCCTAAGGGAAAGGTGATGGGGCTGCCAAGAGGAGCTATCCTGGGCCTTGCCTCAGCCTGCAAATGCCCAGTGTTCATTGTGTGTGCGTGCGTGTGCGTGTGCGTGTGCACGTGTGTGCCATGGTCCCTGTGTGGAGGTTAGAGGACAGCTTTTGGGAGTTGGCTCTTCTGCAGTGGCTCTAGGGATCAAGCATGACAAGTGCTTTTACCTGCTGAACTCTATGTATCCAGGGTTTGGTTTTGTTATTGTTTTTGGGATTTTGTTTGTTTGTTTGGCTGATTTGGTTTAATTGTTATTGTTTAAAAACAAACAAACAAACAAACAAACAAACAAACATAGTTTCTGGGGATTGAATGTTGGTTCCCATACTTGCAAGGCAAGCATTTTACCAACTGAAATATGTCTTCAGTCCCATCTGGATCTTGCTATGTCTACTGTTAGCAACAGATTGCTTGTGGCTGAGGGACATTTGTTCATCCTGTAGAGATGGAAAGCAGATAACTAGTCACATTTTTTTTTTTTTTTTTGGTTTTTCGAGACAGGGTTTCTCTGTATAGCCCTGGCTGTCCTGGAACTCACTCTGTAGACCAGGCTGGCCTCAAACTTAGAAATCCACCTGCCTCTGCCTCCCGAGTGCTGGGATTAAAGGCGTGCACCGCCACTGCCCGGCAACTAGTCACTCTTGACAAACACAGCCTACATCTTATTCCCAGGGCTGAGGTTCTTTCTTTGTCCTGTGATTTATTATTTTATTTTACTTTTGCCTTTATAGTATTTGCTGGGACACCGATTTTCTCAGGAAAACAGTGACAGGAGCCTCAAAAAAAGTCTTGTCTCTTGTGGGCCTGGCTGACTACACCAAGGCCTAGACTGCCTCCTTTATTCCCTGGGGGCCTTCTGGGACAGAATGACCTGGGTGGTTATTGAAAGTGTGGGCAGGTGACATGGGTGGTTCTTAGAAGAAAGTGTGACCATTTTCTACAAGAACACCTTCTTCCCTCAGGACAGACATCCAGGGACTTGATCTAACCACTCAGGATTTCCTGCTTAATGGTGGGAATGAGACCAGCTTGCAATGCCCACGACCTCATCCAGCTCAGGGGTGGGCTCACCAGGGGACTGGGGTCCAGGATCTCTACATGGAGTGGAGTGGCCCTGGGATGGGCTCCCATAGTTAGTTCCCCAGGAGAACAGAACAATTTAGGGGCATGTATAAGGGTGAGGACAGGCCACTAAAAGCAGTGACTTCTGTCAGAGGCACCACCTTTACCTTCCCTCAGCAGACTCTGGTCTGATCTGAGGGACAGCAGACTGCCTGCCACTCACTGCTGGCTGCCTGGGAGCCACAGTGCTGTCTTGGCTGTAGCTGATGGGTACTGGTACCCAGGCTGAGACAGTGATGAAACCTTCTCTACCTTAGCTCCACAGAGGCTCTGTGGGGCCCAGAGCAATCAAATGGATGGGCTGTCTTGAGGAATTCTAGGATCTTGTGCTAGACTGACTGGATGCCTCATGCAGGCAGGAGCGTCCTTATGCGTTTTACTTGTATAGTGTTCTCTTGCTGTCCCCAGGGAAGTGGCACTGTGTGTGTATGTTTATGTATGACTGGGGTTTGCTCTATAACCCAGGTTAGCTTTGATCTCTTTCTGTCTCAGCATCACAAGTATTGGGATTATAGACATGAGCTGCCTTGCTCTCCAAAGGGAGTGGCTTTTTATACAAACCCAGAAGGCAGTCTTTTCAGAGGCAGCAGATTTCAAAATCTGATTTTTGAATCTGGCTTGAGCAGGATGTCATGGAATGAGGTTCACATACATGGTGGGAACTCCCAGAGGTTGTCTTAAATCAGCACTCATGTGCACCTGTGTATGTATGTGTGCATGTATATACATACTCACCCCCCCACCTGCTCTCTCTCTCTTCCTCACCCCCTTCACCTCTCAGCTTTGCTCTTGTCTTATTTTAACCCATAAAAACTATGCTTACTGCCAGGTGGTGGTGGTGCACACTTAATCCCAGTGCTCAGGAGGCAGAGGTAGGCAGATAGTAGGACAGTGTGTGTTCCAGTAGAACCAGAGCTATACAGGGAAACCCTGTCTGGGAAACAAAGCAAAATTATGTTTATGAATAATCTGTGCCAAGGTTTATGCTCCATGAAAAGGCTGTGTCATAGGAGATGATATTTAGTTTGGTGATTGTGAGAAATTACTTACATAAAAGCAGGTGAAAACTTCACACTGTAGCCCGGTAATATGTACACATTTGCCTTATATATCAGTTTTTCTTTTTAAATTAAAAAACACTTAAATAAATGATCTAAAATTTGAAGAAATTCTTTCTAAAATGATATTTTTTATACTTCTGTGTATACTAAGATTCACCCTCCCCATACTCATTGAAGCATCTGACTCCCACCACTCTATCAATAAGGGATCCTCATGGTGACTCTTCTCAGATATCCTGTGTTTGCCTTGTGTCATGGAGGTCCTGCAGCTTTGGATCTGTCAGACTGGCCCCTTCATGCCCTCCAGCAGTTCATAGATGGGGTAGATGTTGGGCAGGCCAACTCTAATCCCTGGATCTGGATCTGGATCTGAGAGGTAGCTGAGTTGGTCAGCCTGGCAGCTCTCCTGTGCCACTATCACCAGGGTGAGCTCTCCAGCACTGCCCTGTCTAGCTCACCCACAGCTGGCAGCAGCATGGACCCGGATGTACCCCATGGCTTCAGATGACAGCACAGGCCACTCAGGTGAGCATGTCCCCTGTGGCAGCCCAGCCCTCAGATAGCCACATGTTCTGCAGCAGGACCATGGACCCAGACATGGCCCCTTGGCAGCAGCCCAGGCCAGGACGTCACTATGGCCTCACTCTGCCTGCTCTCACCACTGTCGAGTCTCCAGGTCTGTCTTTCTCTCCTCAGCTTCGCTTCTCTTCCATCTCCACCACACACTTCATCTCTCCATCACACATTCCCCCATCGAAGTGACGCCTATAGCAGGTGCTTGGGTATCTTTCTTCCCACTGACTTGGCCATGGCCTCCTTTCACGATGAGGGTGAAAGGCTTGGCAGCATGCCCCTTTACCCACTGAGCCATCTCAACACCCCCCATCACCTGGAGAAAGAAACTAAGACCCGGAGGGACAGGGTCTCACTGAGACCCGGAGGGACAGGGTCTCACTGAGACCCGGAGGGACAGGGTCTCACTGAGACCCGGAGGGACAGGGTCTCACTGAGTCCCGGAGGGACAGGGTCTCACTGAGTCCCGGAGGGACAGGGTCTCACTGAGACCCGGAGGGACAGGGTCTCACTGAGACCCGGAGGGACAGGGTCTCACTAAGACTCCCAGGCTGCCCTTAAGCTCACTCTGGCCCAAGCAGCCTTGAACTTTGAGTCTTCCTTTCTTAGTCCTGAGTAGCACAGGGCCACACTACAGTGCTCAGCTACCCTACATTTTAACAGTCTTTTTTCCAGTGTTGGGGTGGCGTGTGCCTTCAGTACTGAGTCCCCCACCCTAGCCCATCTAATCACTTTTTAAAACTTAAAAAAATATATTTAAAAAGTTTGTGTGTGTGCCTGTTTTGCCTGCATGGATGTATGTGCACCATGAATGTGCCTTGGTGCCTGTAGAGGTCAGAGAAGGGTGTTGAATCCCTGGAACAAACAGCTGTGAGCCACCATGTGGGTCTGGGAATGAAATCCCTGTCCTCTGCCAGGGCAGCAAGGACTCGTCACTGCTGAGCCAACTCTCCAGCCTCTTCTAGTCAAGTTTTATTGACATAATTTACATACCATAAAGTTTTCTTTTAAAATGCACATATTAGCTGGGCATAATGATGCCTGCCTTCAATCCCAGCACTGGGGAGGCAGAGGTGGGCCGATCTATGTGAGTTCAAGGCCAGCCTGGTCTTTAGAGCTAGTTCCAGGACAACCAGAGCTACACAGAGAAACCCTGACTTGGCAAAAATGTACATATTAGTGATTTTTTTAGTATATTCAAAAAAGTGTGCAACTAGTTACTTTTTGAATTAATGGGCCCCAGTGGGTATGGATTCCTGACAGATGAGCATTTTGCTAGCCTTGGAGACATGTGAGTCCAGGGCTGATCCATCCAGGTCTTGGCTTCTCCCACCTATGCTTAGATGCACAGAAGTATGGATCTCCTCTGGCTAGCTTATGGCCCCTGGTAAACCCAAATTTAACAACCCAAGGAATGAGGAAATCCCCTGGGGCCAGGTCACCATATTTATCCCGCCTCTGCTGCCTGCTTTGGTGTTGGTTCCCAGGCCACTTACAATTCCTTTGTGCCTCTGCTGTGAAGTAGGCTACCTTCTCCACAGCTCCCTGCAGGCCCACAGTCTAACTTGCCTCAGGGGCATCCCAGCCTCTTTGCTCCAATGGACCCCTCAGTAAGCCAACACGCGGCTCCAGGGATCTGCCAGCTAATAGCCTGCACCAAGTTTCCTGGCCCACCCAGAGCACAGAAGAGATTTGGCTCAGTCAGGGAAAATGAAGTCTTCTGTGTATATAATTTCAAGACACATTTCTGACCTATGGCTTTCCTATTGCCTGCCCTCTGGCTCTGGAATAAATTAATCTGTAATTTTTTAAAACTTTTTTTCCTTTTCTATTCTTTCATAACTCCATTGGATTTGTGAGGCTGAATGAGAGAAATTGTGCATTTTATACACACATGTTTGGCATGATAATAAATATCCCCCATCAAAACCTTGCAAAATTGCCTCAAGTTCCACAGCACACCTCCCAGTCTATTTCATGGGGATTGGTGCTGAAATGTGGGCACAGTAGGGCTACACACACAGTACAGCCAGGATTTCCCCAGACCCGCCTTCCCTGGCTACAGAACAGGTGCAGCATGCTTTAGCCTTGGCACAGTGTCCTTGAAGGGAAGCTGGTGACGGGAAACTAATGACCATCAGGCAGGCTGTCTGAAGATGGGCTGTAACTGCAGGAGCCAATTGCTCTTGTGGGCGGAGAGAAAGCATATCTGCAGAACGTGCTGGACACGTTTTATTTGCCCATGTGTTCGAGCAGGGTGCTTTGGCATTCAAACATATTGACCCTAGAAAGGCCTCAGTCCCAGGTCCCTCCCTCCAAGGTCTCAGGCTGTACCCGCCCTGGTTCTGATTCCTCATAACTACTTGGACCAATAAATCTTGACATGAGCCTCAGGAGAAGTTATTATTTTTCATAGAAAATAGTTATTTCTCAGTTAAAGCACACTTTTGATTTTCCTGTGATCTGTCTCTGTCAGTGCTGTGCAAACCAGTCTCTTTAGACCGTGCTTTCAGCTTTCCACATGCCAAACTGTCACATGAATTTCCCAAGTCCCTGGGGCCCCATGCTCTCCTGCTCTACCATGACAGCCACTCTCATAAAACATATACAAAGGCCACTGGGGCTTTTACAAATGCTTGAGAACCATCAACTCCCTGGAAAGCGTATTCTCATCTTGCCTGCTGTCTGAGCCCTGCCCCAGGACTGGCTGCATGGCTGGGATTATAGTAGCCTTGTCATCAGTGAGACACAGTTCAGCAGTAGACATAGCTCATGTCGTCCCCAGAAACCTGCAAAGCCTCCTCAACCTTCAAAGATCTACATCCAGGTAACACCAGATCCTTGACTTTGCCACAGATAAGAATTTCAGGACAGGCCAGATGGTAGTGGAGCCAGCGCTCATTAGGAAGAAAGCAACAAAACTTCAGCATAGAAGTTAATAGAGAGATAGAAGTTAATAGAGAGATAGAAGTTAATAGAGAGATGCTTAGAGAAAAAACAGGGGACACCCAATCCTGAGTGTTGACTTCTCAAAGGAGAGTCATATCTAAGTGGCTTTGAAATCACCATGTGTAGGATTTCAGAGGCTCTCAGAGTTTCTTGCTCAACAGATACCTAAGGGACTCTTCCTTCCTCTTTCTCTTTTCCCCTTTCCAATAAGTGAGATGATAGGATGGTTATGAAGCCATCTGGATGGAATTACAATCTGGTAAAATAAAACCTTGGGCCACAAGGAGTTTAAGGAACTTCTTTTCCTGCAAATGAGTTTCTTGTGAAATTCCTAGAAACCTGCAGGTTTAGATAGAAAAGACACAAACATGGCTTGTTGCTACTTTAACATCCTTATTTAAAAATGTTGTCTCTGTGTCAGCAAATGTTAACTGCATTGGAATTCTTGACTATCAGCTAGAGACAAGCGTCAGTCAGTCTCCAGACTCTCATATCCCCTAAAGTTTCCTTGCCCATCCTGCCTCAGAATTTCTTGCCCTCTGTGTAGAGTTGGGACCTGAAGATCAAGCTCTCCTGTCCCAGGCTGGCCTTGTCCAGATCCTTTCCACACACAAATCAAGGCTCAAGAAGCCAGTACTGCTAGGCATGGTGGCGCACGCCTTTAACCCCAGCACTTGGGAGGCAGAGGCAGGCGGGTTTCTGAGTTTGAGGCCAGCCTGGTCTACAGAGTGAGTTCCAGGACAGCCAGGGATATACAGAGAAACCCTGTCTCAAAATTAAAAACAAAAAGGAGGAGGAGGAGGAAGAGGAGGAAGAAGAGGAGGAGGAAGAAGAAGGAGGAGGAGGAGGAAGAGGAGGAAGAGGAAAAGGAGGAGGAGGAAGAGGAGGAGAAGGAGGAGGAGGAGGAGGAGGAGGAGGAGGAGGAGAAGGAGAAGGAGAAGGAGAAGGAGAAGGAGAAGAAGAAGAAGAAGAAGAAGAAGAAGAAGAAGAAGAAGAAGAAGAAGAAGAAGAAGAAGAAGAAGAAGAAAAAAGAAGCCAGTCCTGCTCTCATGACTGCCTCACCCCTCACCCCCACCCCAGGCAGCTTCCCTACCAGTCGCTCTGGTCCCCTACCCCTACCCCCAGGCAGCTTCCCTACAAGTCTCTCTGGTCCCCCCACACACACCCCAGGCAGCTTCCCTACCAGTCTCTCTGGTCCCCACACACACACCCCAGGCAGCTTCCCTACCAGTCTCTCTGGTCCCCCCACACACACCCCAGGCAGCTTCCCTACCAGTCTCTCTGGTTCCTTGTCCTGCTTATTCACCCTCTGGTGACCATTAAAAACCAAACAGCTTCTCTGTATTTGTCTCCCAACCATGCCTCCCTGTTGTAGGATATTTGATCACAATATGAACCCCAAGATTATGTTATTTAGCCGGGCGTGGTGGCGCACACCTTTAATCCCAGCACTCAGGAGGCAGAGGCAGGCGGATTTCTGAGTTCGAGGCCAGCCTGGTCTACAAAGTGAGTTCCAGGACAGCCAGGGCTACACAGAGAAACCCTGCCTTGAAAAACCAAAAAAAAGATTGTGTTATTTACTGAGAATGAAACCAGTTTCCAGTTGTGGTGTTGAAAGACTTAGAAATGCAAGGACTCCCTCACATTTTGACTCTGGAAAGGCGACACCCCAAATCACTCACGAGAAACGGTCTTGATGCAAACTGCAAGAGGACTTTATTTATCAGCTAGCTGAGGATGAGCTCCTTTCACCCTGAGGGGCTGGGGAGCTCAACCCGGAGCAGCAACAGTAGGGGGCTTTTAAGGAAAAAGTGAGAAGTTGGGAAGAGTTGGGAGGTGTTAGATTACAGCTCTTCTCTGGGCAGGGGGGTGGGGTGGGGTAGCCTTGCTGAAGGAACAAAGAGAGGGAGTGAGCTGTCCTTGGAGTTATCTCTGGGTCTCTGACACAGACAGGTAAGCTAGGTCATCTTGCTAACAAAGAGCTTCTCACTGGCTGTATTCTTAGAGATCAGGAAACAGGCTTTGGGGGAGCATTTAGGGGCTGTACATTTCAGGGGGAAACACTTTGGGGTCTCACAGTGTGGCTTAGCCCTTAGCACACACCTTTAATCTGTGAACTTTCTGTTTATTGTAAACAGGATTAAATAGGTCAAGAGGAAGAACAAGAGACCAGTTGACAGGGAGTGAAGGTAGGAAAAACCGTACAGTGTAAAGGGAGATCAGGTAGACACACCGAAAGTAGATTACATGTTTTCTCTAGTGTTTGGAGAAAGCAGAGCATTAGCATAGGAAAGTAGACTGAGTGATTGGAGAAGCCAGACATGGTGGTACACATAGTGAACTCCATGCCAGCCTTAGAACCCTGTCTAAAAAAGAAGAGTCAGGTCTACCTCTCCTTTCTACCATCTTAGCAGGAAGCCAGCCAACTTTACCAGGTGGTTCTACTGTATCTTGTGGGTTATAAAAAGGTCAAGGGATCATTGTGGATGTTTGAAGTTGCCAGGTAAAATCATAGGTTGCATGTAAAATCTAGGATGCATGCTACATAAGAAACAGGCATATCGCAAATGGTTTTTCGACCTGTTTTTGTCCTATTAAATCTGCATTTCAGATTGAAAATCTTGGCCTGGTGTTTACTCAGCATTCAACATGGCGCGGGCTATTTCCCCTTGCTAAATTTGGCTACTTTGGCCCTGGCCTTTCGCTAGGTGAAAATTGCTTGCGGTTTTAAGATTTTTTTTTTTTTTTTATTGGTATAGGGCCAACAATGACCCGAGGCAGGGGCGGGGCCAGGAGCACAGGGGAGGAGCAGGCCTAAGGAATGAGGCGGGGCCTACATTCTGGGGCGGGAACAATGCTCGGGGGAGGAGCAAAAAAGCGAGCGGGGCGGGACCTGAAATGTGCAGTGCTCGGGAGGGGTCAAATTACGAGGGCGGGGCGAGAAGAGCGAAGAGTAGTGCCTGGGAAGATTAGCGGATTCGGGGGCGGGGCTAGTGCCCAGGGCGGGACCGGCGCGCGCAGGCACGTGACGGCGGTTGCCAGGGTGAAAGGTCAACGCGCCGGCGGCACTCCCAACATGGCTGCCGCCAGGGCTGTGGCGCGCGGTCCCGGAGCTGATGCGCGGCAGCCACCGTCTCTTCAGCCACCGTCTCTTCGAGCCGCGCGGCTGCCGCGGCTGCTCTTCCTGCTGGCGGTGGTGGTGGCAGTTGGGCCCCGGGAGGGCGGCGGGGCGCGGCTCTACCGCGAGGGCTCGGACGCCGTGTGGTTGCTGGACAGCGGCAGCGTGCGGTCGGCCACGGGCAACAGCTCAGCCGCGTGGCTGGTGCAGTTCCACTCGTCGTGGTGCGGCCACTGCATCGGCTACGCACCTACCTGGCGAGCGCTGGCGGCGGACGTGCGAGGTGAGGGCCCCGCGCGCCGGTGGATGTTCCTCCGACGCAAGAGCTGCGTGGGTCGAAGCCCCACAGATGGGGCCGATGGCTTTCCTGAGGTCGCCTGCTCAGAACACCGACTTCAACATGTCCCCAACCACTTATCCTAGCCACTACCCGATCATTTTGACTTTCCCCGTACCCAGCAATTGCATTTCAGAGCCTACCCTCTCCACTCAGGAAGGTCCCCATTCCTGTCAAACCTCAGCCCCGTTTGCTAGGTAGCCGGCCATATGGTGGGCATTGGGCCGAGAAACTTTAGACACCCACTCTGGGGACTGCTCTGCAGCAGCAGAAAGTTTACAAAGCGTCTTCTTGCTGGGCTTCTGGTTCACTAACCATAGCTTTCAGGAAATCTTCCCATATGTGTTTAGTTACTCACCTTTGCAGACCTCAGACCCCTTGGAGCAGCTCCTGTAAATGGGATTTAAGTGGCCTTCCCAGCACTGGCTTACGTTTGGCTTCGCTGGCTTACAACTGTTGAACTAACCTCTAATTACAGATCTCTCAGGGCAAGACAACAAATTGTTACTCTTCTTCCTGCACCTTTGGTTTTATGTCTGGTGTTGAACACTGCTGTGTTCTTAAACAGATTTGCAAAGAAGCCCTTTTTCTAAGTACGCAATTGCAAATGACTATTTTAAAATGTTTACCCTCTCTTTCCTCATTGTTGGGGCACTTTGACTTATATATATATATTTTTTTAAACAGTTTCATGACGTTGTCCAGGCTGGCCTTGAATCCACTGACCTCTGCTTTGGCCCTTATGTAGAATCTAATGAAATTGTTCTCTTGGGTTTTAAGTTTTCTTTTTCTTTCTTCCTAATACTTATTTTGTTTTGAATTATATGGGTGTGGGTGTGTGCAGGTGAGTGCAGTTTCCCTTGGAGGCCAGAGGTTTTGGATTCCCTGCAGCTGGAACTAGAGGTGGAGGGAGCAGTAGGGTGTAAGTGCTGGGAAGGGAACTGGGACTGAGCAGTGTGTGGGGTTCTGTTTGTTTGCCTCTTTATTTATAGTTTTTCATAATTTTTTTCATAATTTTTATGTGTAGTCTTGGCTGTCTTAAAACTCACTCTATAGACTAGGTTGGCCTTGAACTCAGAAAGCTCTGCTTGCTTCTGCCTTCTGAGGGCTGGCATTAAAGTCGAGCTCCGACAGCACCCTGATGCAGTCTGTGCTTTTAACCTCTGAGCCATCTCAGTTTCCTTAAATCCTTGGCAAGCACTACCCAAAACTGAGACAAGACATTGAAAAGACAGTTTATACACTGGTTTTTGTGGGGGTTTTATTTTTATTTTTTTGCTACTCAATAGAGGAGAGGATTTTCCATTTCTTTTTTTTTTTAAAGATTTATTTATTTATTATATGTAAGTACACTGTAGCTGTCTTCAGACACACCAGAAGAGGGCATCCAATCTCATTATAGATGGTTGTGAGCCACCACGTGGTTGCTGGGATTTCAACTCAGGACCTCTGGAAGAGCAGTCAGTGCTCTTAACCTCTGAGCCATCTCTCCAACCCCCTTGTTTATATATTTTTTTCCCCTTGTTCCGGTCAACCCTGCTTGTTCCACTCGACCCCACTCGCTCCCACCGGCTCCTCTCGCTCCGGCCAGCCTCACTCGCTCCCGGCCACCCCTGTACGGCCCCCGCTTGTTCCAGCCAGCCCAGCTCGCTCCAGTCGGCCCCGCTCGCTCCGATCGGCCCCGCTTGCTCCTATCGGCTCCGCTTGCTCCGGTTGGACCCACTCTTTCCAGCTGTCCCCGTTCGGCCCCACTTGCTCTGGCCCATTAGCTCCTGCCGTCCCTGCTTGCTGCGGCCGTCCCGTTCGGCTCTGCTCGCTCCGGTTGGTCTCTCCGGTCCAAGGATTCATTTCCTTTTTTTTTTTTTTTTTTTTTTTTTTTTTTTTTTTTTTTTTTTTTTGATTTTTTTCGAGACAGGGTTTCTCTGTATAGCCCTGGCTGTCCTGGAACTCACTTTGTAGACCAGGCTGGCCTCGAACTCAGAAATCCGCCTGCCTCTGCCTCCCAAGTCCTGGGATAAGGATTTATTTATTATTCATAAGTACGCTGTAGCTGACTTCAGATGCACCAGAGAAGGGTGTCAGATCTTGTTACGGGTGGTTGTAAGCCACCATGTGTTTGCTGGGATTTGAACTCGTCACCTTTGGAAGAGCAGTTGGGTGCTCTAACCCGCTGAGCCATCTCACCAGCCCGGATTTTCCATTTCTTAATGCTTGTTGGTGGACCTGCAGGTGACCCTGGCAAGACTTGTTGACAGCTTTTTTGCTTCTTTCAGTTTTGGCTTTCAATCTGGTAGCTAACTTGTATAAGCCACATCACATGTTATAAGCCAGCTCTTCTGTAATCAAACCAACAGAGAGTGCTGCAGTTGTCCCTGGAATTTGAAAGGAAGGACAGTTCCAAAAGTGCCACAGTAAAAATCCACAGCTAATGCTGTGGTTGACTTAATGAACTGTACTTGTCTTTAAAGAGTGGCTGGTGCCTAGAAGATGGGACAAGGTGTGGGGAAAGTGAGCGCTGACTGGCAGGAGCAGGTGAGGGCCTGAAGAGGGGAGCAGGATACTGAGTGCAGAACTGCCTGAGTAAGGATGGCAGAGGCTCCCGAAGGAAGTTACCTGAGGACTTGGTAGGTGCTAACCCTGTCCCAGCCTAGGCTGCTGGGTGGATCCTAACATCTGGAGGTGTCTGGTCACCTGTTGTAAGGGGTCCTGCCTAACTGCCAGACACCTACAGAAGTGATGACATCCCATGTGATGCCTGCCATGTTGGAACTGTAAGGACAACTTCCTTAGGAAGCTTCTGACTCTCACTCCAGTCCTCCTGTGATACTGACCTCAGTACCTTGCATGCCTTGTCTTGTAGACTTCTGTGTAGACTATGGAAAGCACTAGACCTTCTGCCTGGCCTTCACTTGGCTATGGTTCCTGCTGGCTTCCTGCCTGGATGATCTAACAGGACAGAGGGTGCTTAGGGGTAATCAGTCACCTGTGAGTTGGACATGCAGGCCTTGTATTGGGTCCTCCCCAGGAGTTTCTTCCTGCCTCCATAAAATAGCACCTAGTGGCTTCTCCTAGCCCCCACCCTAGCCTCTGGTTGGACTGGCTGTGTTGCCATGGTCGACAATTAGCTAGAAGGTGGCTTATGCTTGTCTTCCTGCTCCTCAATATTTTCTAATTGAACGAGCATCTGGAAGGTCGTGGGGGTTGGGGGGCGTTCCCAGCCTGTGTCTTTGGCAGCTGGGAGGTCTGGAGGGAGGGCGTCCTCAATCTTGTGTCTTAAGTTGAGGACACCTGCCACTTCTCAAAAACTTATGGTGAAGTTTTTTTGTCTCTTCACTGACTTGGTGGGGGCAGGGGGGGGGGAATAGCGGTTTTCCTTATGACAGATAGGCTAACAAAAGATCTACTGTTCAGTGGATCCAAAGGCCATTCTAGTATTTTTGTGGCTCTGGCTTGGGCCTTTCTTATCTTAAGTATTTCCCAGAACAAACCCTGCTCTGTTGAAATCAGTTATCTCAAACTGTCATGTTTAGCATAATCTGAGTTGGCAGTTGACACCTGCACTTACTCTCCTGGGCACTGAAAGATTTCTGTAGAGACCTAGGAGAACAGGAGTGTGCCCTGAAGCCTGTACCCCTCAGCTCTTGGTGACCTCGGGCTCTTTTTCTCCCCTTCAGTCCTCCATGCAGAGAGAACACATCTGTGGTTGCCCCTAAAGTTCTTGGTGAAGGACTTGAAAGGAGACCTGGCAGGTACTCACCACAGCATCTAGAATGTGTCCAGAACTGTCGGGCAAGGAGGTGTTTAATCTCTGATATTGCAGATAATGGTACCAGGTGACAGACAGGCCAGGTGATTCCAGATTCCCTTTGGCTCACTTCCTGTGTCCCTCTAGAGGACATTGCGAATTGAGAGTAGGGGATGTTGGACAGGTGGCTAGGCATAGAGTGTGTTAGCCACAGGCAGAGAACACAGGTGAGTGTTCTGTCATGGCTGCCAGCAGTAGTGAAGCCTTCTGCCTTCCCTCAGTTCCTCATCCCCATGGTGTCTGGTGCCTTCTGCTTGCACAGGCTATTGAATCTGCCTTCCCTCAGTTCCTCATTCCCATGGGGTCTGGTGCCTTCTGCTTGCACAGGCTATTGAAAACGACTGCTTAGTATTTGCAGGGTGCTCATTATCCATGAGAACGGGCAGAGAGGGGCATTGGGGACAGCAGTTGCTGAGGAGTATGGCAGAGCCCAGAGTCCTGAAAGCTACAGATGGCAGAACCAAAGTAACTCTTAACACAAGGGTATAAAAAGGAAGGACTGCTTAGAGAATAGTGGAGTTGCTGGTTCCCATAGCCAGGGCCCTGGCTGGTAGTGAGGAAGTAGAAGAAAGTAGTGTTTTCTGAGGTCCGCCCAGGAGCTTTGCAGGCCATGTCAGGAGAGATGCTTACCCTTTAGGATCCTTTGCACATTTTCAGCAAGTAGAGGGAGAAAGGATTTGCTGTGTAGCCCAGTCTTGTCTTCAAAGCTGGAATCCTTTTGCATCTGCTTTTTGATGTTGGGGTTACAGGTGTGCACTACTTTTTTTGTTTGGGTTTTTTTTTTTTTTTTTTTTGGTTTGTTTTTTGAGACAGGGTTTCTCTGTATAGCCCTGGCTGTCCTGGAACTCACTTTGTAGACCATGTTGGCCTGGAACTCAGAAATCCGCCTGCCTCTGCCTCCCGAGTGCTGGGATTAAAGGCGTGCGCCACCACCACCCGGCAGGTGTGCACTACTTCACCCAACTGTGTAGATAGATAGACTTGGGCCAAAGTTTGCCTAAAGCCAGAATGAGAAAGGATCTGTACCAGGAGGCTTTTGTGACCCACGGCTTTTCAGCCTAGGGTATGACGGTGTTCCCAGCCTGGCCAGCTTTCCCCTGTCAGCTGTTTTCTTCCTCAGCCACAGTAGGCCTCAGGTCCTTTCATCTCACACTGGCTACCACTGCACAGAAGCTGATGATCATTTCTCACTAGCCCTAGCTAAGGTTGTGTGAACTTCCCACGGTACCCAGTCAGTAGAGATGGGGTGGGCTGGCACTAAGAGAACTCTGTCCTAGCTACCTCCTATCCCTGGAGGACTCATGTTCTGTCTCTCCAGTGTTCCTTCATGACATGGGTTCCCTCCGTGAGAGTCTGTTTGTGTGTGTTTGGTTTTTTTTTTTTGTTTTGTTTCCTGGAACTAGCTCAGGACCAGGCTGGCCTTGAAATCTGCCTGCCTCTGCCAACTGCTGGGATTACAAGTGTACACCACCACTTCCCGGCACTAAAATACTCTTAACTGCTGAGCCATCTCTCCAGACCTGAGAACCTGTTTTTAATTTTTCGAAATTATACTTTGATGCTACAGGGAAAACTCGTGGTCAGGATTCCATCAGTGGCAAATGACCTTGTTAACAAATATATCTGAAAAGGGCAAGCTCCATGCACCCTCTACTGCTCCTGTCAGAGCTGCAGCGCTGTTCCCTTTCCACCACCTTGTGGATGCCTCAGACCACTGAGACACTGTGGACAAGCCAGCAGGTGCTTCATATGGGATCAGAGGGCAGGCTCTCCCTGTGAAATGATTGCTGTGAGGCTGAAGGAGGAGAACCAGTGGTGACTCCACCTCCGACATTTCAGAAGAGATGCTGGGATAGCCAGCAGAAGATATCACAGAGACAGGACTCAGGGCAGGCTAGGCCAGAAGTGGACAGGCACCATGACAGTGTGGAAAGGAGGACTTACTCCCAGCCCTTGCACGTACACTATGTCTGATAGAATCTGTGCTCATGAGGCCTGTTTCTCTGACTCTCTTGAGGTCAGAGGGCATTGTTGGATTAAAAAAAAAAAAAAGGGAGGGGAGGGGACTGTAATTAGGAAGTGTTCTGTAGATGCTCATATGCTAAGACCTATCTTGGCCCTAGAGAGTTCTCAGCCATGCTTCCCCAGCCCAGGCATGCTGCCTTCCCTGGAACAGCCTACAGCTCTCACTGGCTGATGACTGCTGTTTAGTTTACTGTCCTCAACTTTAGCTTCCCGCACCTGAGGGGTGGATGTTTTAAGTGGTATCCCCCCAGGGACCTGGAGGGAGACAGGAAACAGTGCAGTCAGGGAGCCAAGTGGGAGTCCAGGCAGGAGGCGGAGCTCAGGGTTAGTGAGAGATCTGAAGGAGTGCTGTGGGACCACCATGGGGGGACCGTGGAGGGACCGTGGGGACTGTGCAGATTGTGATTTGAAGCCCCTGACTCTGTTGAGGCCTTTTGTGAGCTCCTGCTGGCTGCATGGGTTGTACTAACTTGTTCTCAGGAGCACAGCTGAGCTAAGACTTTCCTTCCACCTTGGTAGGGTGACTCACTGTCTGCACCTTGCTGACTTGGCTGAGCCAGGTGGTAAATGAGCATTCAGAAACATCAGCTTCTCCACACTCCCACCTTCTTGTCTCTGCCCTGGTATCAGTGTCAGCAGAGTTGGTCTGGGAGTCCCTCTTCCTTCCTCATCAAATGGGTGCTAGAGTTCGGTGTCTTTGTGTGCATTGCTAGGAGGTTGCTCATGTATGTATGTGGGGTGAACTCTGGGATAAGCATCAAGACCTTGCTCTGATGGAGATCCAGGGTGAAGTTGTCAGCACTGCTCCCCATCCTCATGGAACAGGCTCTCAGTGCCTTCAGCCTTTCAGAGCCAAGTCATGTCAGGGTGCTTGTGTGTTCAGTCTCTGCTGCTGGGCTACATTCGGGGGGGTTATTGCAAGAGTCTATGACCTTAGCAGTCAGGAGGCTGAGGCCAGGAGCATTGCAAGTTCAACACCAGCCTAGATTACATAACCAGAGCCCGTCTCAGGCAAAACACACAAAGCAAATAAACAGACAAACTACAAAGCTGGCTCTGCTTTGTCTTGCTGAGCACCATGTCCTTCAGGATTCCTGGGAACCCTCTTTTCCTGTGTCTTGGAGTGGTCTTCTGCTGAAGATTCCAGGATGCTGACTGAGAAATACCAAGCTAGTACCCAACACCAGCAAGCAAGTGCGCAATGCTAGGATCAACCCTGGGATATTCTCTACCACCCAGCCCTACACTCACTTCTGAGTATGCATGCTTAACACAAATGAGAGAAACAAAACAGGACCAGACCCCTCCATGCAAACCCACGTGCACCCACCCCAGCTTGGGGTGGTTTGGGTATTTTAGGTAGCAGGAGACTGGGTCCTTCGCTTTCCTCTGGCTCTGGAGTTTTCACTGTTGTACACTTAGAAGACCGACTCCTGTATTTTGCTCTTGGAGTTTTCACCGTTACATGCTTTTCTGCACAAGGGGCTTTTCTAGACATGGAAGGAAAGTGTGGGTGGAAATACCCAGTGAGCAGAGTGAATTGGTTGGGTCTGAGTCACGTCAGGGTGGCAGGATGAGGTGCTGGGCCAGATGCAGAGTGTGAGTCTGCCCTTGAAGCACCTTCAGCCTCAGAGCCTTTTGTGCCGTTTGCCTCTAATTTGTTGGGAGGATTAACTGTTCTTCCTCAATTCTGCACTGTTGGAGACTCAGGAAGCTATGCTGTGACTCAGAAATACTGGAGGGTTTTTTTCCTATGCTTTTAAAGTGTCCTTGGGACAGAGCTGATTTTGTGTAGCTGGCAATATTTGATTACTATTTATGAATAACCTATTCTTGTTTTTTTATTCTTAATAAAAGAGGGGAAAGATGTATTCTTTAAGTGAGGGTGGTAATGTAGGACACTGGGGTGGTTCACATAGAAGGCAGTCACTGAACTCGGGCACCTGGTATAAGTGTCCTTTAACATTGCTCCCTCTATCCTGGCTAATCCCCGCATGCAGCCTCTGAGGTTCTGGAGTATCACTTGTCCTTGTAGGAATGGTTTCATGTGACTTTCAGGTAGGTTTCTGGAGGAAACAGAATAACATTGGCCAAGCACACCAGTAACCCATTGCATGAGCTCCTGCAGAAATCAAGCAACTTTCAGACAGAGGTTATACAGGCTCACCCAAGTGGCTCTTCTGTCTGTCTCTCATGCCTGTCTACTTGTGAGTATTTATTACCCTGCCCACAGTGTATACTTCTGAGCTAGGCTGTGCTGCTGATTGTGCAGAGACCACCAGGCAAGCCCACCACTTCTCTGGCCTAGGCTTAGGGCCAGGACAGAACAGCAGAGGGTCCCTGGCAGTGTAAATAATGGTGTAATTTTAACACCCTGGAAAAAGAAGAGTAGACATCTCTCACCCCCTGCAGTTACCTAAAGGGTGCATTTGATGCTGGTGACCAGAGGGCAAGACAGGAGAAAGCCAGGCACTAATCTCTGCATTTCCAGGAACAGCTTTCCTTGCAAAGTGTCCCTTCCCTGGGTGAGAGGCAAGAAGAGGCTACAGCTCCGACCTAATGTGTGTTTATCATAATAATGACAGAGGTGCCGAGTCCTCTCATGCCCCTGCAAAAGCACACTTCACCTCCCCACACAAAGGGGTTATTTGTGTTGCCCTGACTGTCCTGGAACTCTCTATAGACCAGGCTAGCCTCAAACTCAAGAAAGAGATCTTCCTTCCTCTCCTCTTCAGTGCTAGAGTTAAAGGCGTGTACCACTATGAAGTATTACTATACTTCACTCAAGAGTAATCCCAGCAAAAAAACCTGATAAAAATCTCTACCTATGCCACTTTAATGAGAACTCAAGGGAAAGTGTTGGATGGGAGGAGATGTTCCAGCTGGGTGCCTAGTGGCATTAAGAACACTTGCCAGGGCTGGGCGTGGTGGTGCACGCCTTTAATCCCAGCACTTGGGAGGCAGAGGCAGGCGGATTTCTGAATTCGAGGCCAGCCTGGTCTACAGAGTGAGTTCCAGGACAGCCAAGGCTACACAGAGAAACCCTGTCTCGAAAAAAACAAAACCACTTGCCAGTTATTTGCTGTGGCTATGGCAGTGTGTTGGACTAAAAAAGAGGGAGACTTATGACCATGCTCTTGGATCTGAAGTTTGTGATCCGAGTTCTAGAAGTGGAAGGGATTTGGATAAATCATTTTGCACAAGAGCTGACAATTACTGACAGACACACTGTACATGTAGGAAGTTGATTTGCCTTTTCTGGCATTATGCACATGTGCATTTGTTGGCATTCCCAATAAAAGCATTGAAGGTAAGAAAGGAGATCTGAGACCGCTCCTCTGCAGCAGTGGCATGCGCATCCCTTGGTGGGGTAGAGTGCTTCAGTTCAGACCACTAGCCTCATTTGAAACATAGGCACAGTGCTGGACCCACCAGGTCCATCTGATTGCTGCATGCTCTACTTGGTGTCTCTTGTAATATCCGTTACTGGCTGCAGACAGTGCATCGGGTTCCTGCACTTCCACCCATCAGGTATCTTTTAATAGGAGACTATGGCATGGCAAACTGCTGGGTGATTGAAAATTCAGCAACGATCTATTTTCTCAGTGAACAGTGGTAGAAGACACCTAGCTTTGATTAAGTTATTCTGCTTTCCCAGCTTAGCACAGAGCCCATGAACAACGTAAAGGGAGGTGTGGAGTGGTTTCACTGGGGCAGCCGGTGCTTGTGCAGATTCTGCCTAGGATGGAGTGCTTGGTGTTGGCAATCCTGCTCAAGGTCCCATTTTTGCCTTGTAGACTGGGCTGCTGCCATCCGTGTCGCTGCTCTGGACTGTGCAGAAGAAAAGAACCAGGATGTGTGCCGCACATATGACATCCACTTCTACCCCACCTTCAGGGTGAGCCCCAGCAACCTTGACCCCTGCTCCAGTCCTGCCTGTTTCACAAGGAGCTTATTAGGCAGAATCCATGTACCAGTAACTCATAGGTTAGCCTTTCTACCCTGACGTCTGAAGACTTGGTGGGGATTTGCATCCCCAGCACGTTGCCCATTTGTTCCTCAGCTTGAGCCACAGAAGGCTCTGATCAGACCCAGGTACAGTATGAAGCCCTTGCTCACACAGAAGCCTGCTGGGTAGTATCTCTGTGGGGTAGCATGCTGCTGGCTCTACTGTTAAAGTACTAGCAGCTTGAAGTGGCTCTTCCAGTACCCTGCTGCCTGGGCTGCAGTTGGCTCAGCAGACAGACTTGTACATATTCCTTCCACTAGGGGGCAGAGGAACTACCTGAGACCCTGCTGAAGTTTAGTGCGTGCATGAATATGTGCCCACATGCTTGCATTTGAACGTCTGGCACTCATGGGCATCTCCAAAACTATGTAGCACCTTTGACTTTTTTTTCTTCCTCCTTCTCTTTCTTTTTCTCTCTCTCTCCTTCCTTCCTTCCTTCCTTCCTTCCTTCCTTCCTTCCTCTTCCCCCTCTCTCCTCCTCCTCTTCTCTCCCTCTTTTTTTTTTTTTTTTTTGGTTTTTCGAGACAGGGTTTCTCTGTGTAGCCCTGGCTGTCCTGGAACTCACTTTGTAGACCAGGCTGGCCTCAAACTCAGAGACCTACCTGCCTCTGTCTCCTGAGTACTAGGATTAAAGGTCTAACTTGGAGTTAATTATTTTCTTCTTCTTCTTCTTCTTCTTCTTCTTCTTCTTCTTCTTCTTCTTCTTCTTCTTCTTCTTCTTCTTCTTCTTCTTCTTTTGTTTTTGTTTTTCGAGACAGGGTTTCTCTGTGTAGCCCTGGCTGTCCTGGAACTCACTCTCTAGACCAGGCTGGCTTCGAACTCAGAAATCCACCTGCCTCTGCCTCCCAAGTGCTGGGATTAAAGGCGTGCGCCACCATGCCTGGTGGAGTTAATTTCTGAAGAGCCTGTGACTGCAGTTGTATACCTCTATTCTGTTAACACTGCACTCTCAGAGTCAGCCCCCCCACGCCCACCCCAGCACAGTGATACCCCTGTTCCCCACCCTCCTATTGACTGGGCTTTGGTACTGTGATACTCAGTGTTGTGCTGGCCCCAGGGACCTCACAGGGTGTTGTTGCTTGTTTTCTTGCTTTCTGGCCTTGGGCTGACAGTGTCACATGTTGGCTGTTAACTTCATGCCCTCCATTAAACAATGCTATATGGCCGGGCAGTGGTGGCGCACACCTTTAGCCCTAGCACTTGGGAGGCAGAGGCAGGTGGGTTTTTGAGTTCAGGGCCAGCCTGGTCTACAGAGTGAGTTCCAGGACAGCCAGGGCTACAAAGAGAAACCCTGTCGCAAAGGAAAAAACAAAACAAAACAAAAACAAAACAGTGCTGTATGTAAATGTCTGGGTCTTCTTTCTTATACTTCATATTGCTGAGCATGGCTGTGGGTTTGGCTGTGCAATAATATCTCATTGTATGTGATAACCCTCTCTGCTGTGTTGGGCTATCTTCTGGCTTTTAATACATGGATTAACATTGCTGCAAGGGTTCCTTCAACCTGTGACAGGTTTCCCTGGCTGAGTTTGGGAAAAAGGCCAGAGGACCCATTGGGGCCCCTTCCACAACATCACACATCTGTCCGTGGCTCAGGGCAAAGGGCCTGTGCTCCCTGTCTGCCTAGTGACAAGCACGTATGTGTTTTTATTCTTATAGGACTGTTAAGATGTCTGTCCATTTTCCTCTTGACTGCTTTTGCTGCCCCCTTGGAAATACAGGGAGTCCTCTGAGTATTTTATTCAGCGCTTGCCTCCTTTTGGCCTATGTTGGGAATACTCCCTATCCTTAACTGTTATTGATGTGCTTCTGATGGGGCAGTTCTGGTCAGAACCTCTTGCCTTCTCAGAGGCTCTGGATAGTTCCTCTCGTCCCTGGAACCTGTGCTGTCAAAACTTCAAGGGACACCACCTTTGTAAGGAACCAGCCCTAGTGAGTTGTTTTGCTTCTGACCCTGTTGGGTTAGATGTGATGTAATGGAACCCAGTTTGTGCTTGGCACACAGCTGCAGGAACACTTGTGTCCATAGAGACATGGAACATGTTTTGCCCAATCAGTGTAACTTTGGGAGGGACCTGACCAGAGCTTCTGGTTGAGACAGCGGTCATCTCATTTAAGTATTAAACATATGCACAAATCCCTACGCTCGCTCTGATTTGTTTGTGTTTTTCCTTTAGTATTTTAAAGCATTTACAAAGGAGTTTACAACTGGAGAAAATTTTAAAGGTAAGGACATGCAGATTCTATTTTAACCCTTTAGACTGACTCACTCAACTTGGTAAAGTGAATGTGGCCTCAGAAGACAGAGCCCAGGGCCTCCTCTGTTCAGTCAGCTTGTTTGCACTGGTGCTGCCTTACTTCTCTGAAAAAGTTAAACCTTAATAGTTTGAATGAGAATAAGGTTGTTTTTTTTTAATTTTTAAAAAATTGTGCCGGGCGTGGTGGCACACGCCTTTAATCCCAGCACTGGGGAGGCAGAGGCAGGCAGATTTATGAGTTCGAGGCCAACCTGGTCTACAAAGTGAGATCTAGGACAGCCAGGGCTACACAGAGAAACCCTGTCTCAACCCCCCCCCCAAATTGTATGTGTATGTGTACCCACCTGCCTCTGTCTGTCTGTCTGTCTGTCTGTCCTGAGAGGCTAGGGGTCCCTGAAACTGGAGTTATAGGAGGCTTTGGACAATCTGACATAGGTGCTAGGAACTAAATTCAGACCTCTAGAAGAACACTCCATACTCTTATCCACTGAGCCGGCTCTCCAGCCACAGGAAATTCTTTATTGTGTGCTTTGGCCTTCTTGGGAAATGTGGAAGTACATTTTTCCTTATAATCTTTATGAAGCCTGTCCTCTGGCTATCTCATGCCTGTGTATCCTTCATTCTGTTCACTTGGCACCTCCCAGTCTCCCCTCTCTTCCCTGCAGGTCCTTTCTCCCCTTCATGTGGTAACAGTCTGATTGAAAAAGTATCTGGTGGAGTGTGTATTCACGGCAAGTCTGTATATGTGTTTTTATGTGTGGGCCTGGCCAGGTGAGAAATGCTTCACTGGTTGTCCCCCGGGCGACACCTGGCATTGCTGGCATTAGGAATCATTTGCCTGTGTTAGCAGTGTATGTGGAGTTAGCAGGTGCACCTGGCCACCTCTCACCACCAAGTGTGTGAGATTTGTCACTTTGCCTTGTGTACTGTAGCCTATTATCTGCTTTCAGCTGTGTGGTTTCCCACTGTATGCATCTGTTGTGACAGGATGTAGCATGTCAGTGAGCAGCAGTGCACCCAGGGTTGTATGGATAGTGTTGCAGGCTTCACTGTCCTTGGCTCTGGGCTTGGGACGACTGCTTAGGCACAGGCACCTGGAGCCACAGCCATGACCCAGGTTTTCTTGTGTAGGACCTGACAGGGAGCTTCGGACAGTCAGGCAGACAATGATCGACTTCCTGCAGAACCATACTGAGGGTACCTGGCCTCCTGCATGCCCACCCCTGGACCCTATTCAGTGAGTAGCTGTATTGAAAGTTGGCCTGTGGGGCCCAGAGCGTTGTGATAGTAGCACATGGCAAGTGGGCAGCCCTGATCCATCCCTCTTCCCAAGTTGCCTGGTACAGATTGGGCATGGTTTTTAAAATGCCAGTGTGTATGTGACTGGGGTACTGGCATGCTGTAACAGCTTATGATCATGGAGAGCACTGAAGGTTTTTCTTTCTTCTGACAGGTCCAGTGACATCCTTTCCTTTATGGATAGCCACAGTGGCCAATACCATGCTATTGTGTTTGAAAGCAATGGTTCTTATGTTGGACGAGAGGTACCATGTTTCATGTACTTTGGGACTACAGCTGGGGTGGGTGGGGTGGACTGTGTTTAGTGCATTGATAGCAACAACCTTGAACGTTGAGCTGTCATTTCAGAGATCCTAAGGAAGCAGTCTATATATAGCAAAAAAGAAAGGAGGGAGGGAGGGAGGGAGAGAGAGAGAGAGAGAGAGAAAGAAAAGAAAGGAAGGAAAGAAAAGAAAAGAAAAAGAGAGAGAAAGAAAGAAAGAAAGAAAGAGAAAGAAAGAAAGAAAGAAAGAAAGAAAGAAAGAAAGAAAGAAAGAAAGAAAATAAATACTGGAGTGACAGGACTTGCCTCTTAGGGTCCAGCCCCAGCTGTGCCTTCATCAAGGTCATTATTCGTTATCTCACACTATTACAGATCTCCTGTGTGCTGTGTTACCACATCCAGGAATCTATAGGACCTTGCTTCTTATTTATTTATTTATTTATTTATTTATTTATTTATTTTTCGTTTTTCAAGACAGGGTTTCTCAGTATAGCCCTGGCTGTCCTGGAACTCACTCTGTAGACCAGGCTGGCCTCAAACTCAGAAATCCGCCTGCCTCAGCCTCCCGAGTGCTGGGATTAAAGGTGTGCGCCACCACGCCCAGCTAGGACCTTGCTTCTTTTGTGAGATGTTTATGTCATATGGGTGTTTTAGAAACCTTCAGCTTTGGCTAAGTATCAAACCAAGGGACCAGAGACCCAGTTGCTAATGCCAGGGTCCTTGAAGACAAGAAGGTCTCCTGGCCCACTTGGAAATTCTGCCTGACCTTTGGGATCCTCCTTCCTGCTGCTTGAATGAAGTTCTCTAGGTTATCTGGGCAGTTCAGGAAGGAGACAGTGCTGCCCTCAGGAGGCCCTGGAGGCTGTGAGGTGGGCTCCAGACAACAGTATGGCAGCCATATATAGGCCTACCCTCTGAGCCTCCCTGCCCTCCCTCTAAGCTTGGCGATGCATGTTGTCCTTTCCTTTGTGGTTGGCAGGATTCCCAGTCAAAGGCCTAAGGAACAGCAGAGCCTGGAACTCAGTCTTTCCCTACCTTTCCCTGTATTTCCCTATTCTAACTCCTTTCCCTATGGCCCAGAACTGCTGCATGCCCTTTGCCCTGCAAACACACACACAGAGACACTTACAGGCTGAAGACAGGCTTTCCTCCCTGATCACCCTCTCCATAGTGCCAGCACATCAGTGCCTTTGGAATCAGTGAGGCCTGGTCCTCTGGACAGGACCTGTGACCAAGTGTGTGCCCTGAGAGTTAGTATCAGGAAGAACCATTGTAGCCAGGTGTGGTGGCATACATGTCTAAATCCCAGCACTCAAGTGGCAGAGGTAGGCAGAGCTCTGTGAGATCAGACTAGCCTGTACTACATATGAGTGACTAAGACCCACTGCAGCTCCTTCCGGGTAAGCAAGCCCCGCAGGTGCAAGTTGCTTGCAGGAGCTACCCCAAGCCTCCGGGCTCTAAGCTAGAATAATGTTGAATAACCTGTTAGTCCCAAAATGTGGGCACACAGTAGGCAGAGTATTGGAAAAACAGGGCTATAGCTGATGAGTGGTGAGGTGCTTACTCCATTCTTATAGATTCTGTTGCAGACAAAAATTTAGTAACAAATGTTACTTTGGAAGCTAGAGTGATGGCTCAGCCATTAAGAGCACTAACTGTTCTTCCAGAGGTTCTGAGTTCAATTCCCAGCAACCACATGGTGGCTCACAACCATCTATAATAGGATCCGATGTCCTCTTCTGGTGTGTGTGAAGACAGTGACAGTGTCATATAAATAAAATAAATCCTAAAAAATAATGTTACTTTCAGGGCTTGGTTACTTTATGGTTCAGCCCATAAAGTGCTTGTCTTGCAAACATGGGGACTTGAGTTCCATAATCCTGGTGTTGAGTAGCTGGAAGCAAGCCCATCTCGGGTTGGCTGGCCAGCCAACTTGCCCACTTGGTAAGCCCCAGGCTAATGAGAGATCCTGTTTCAAAAACAAAGTAGATGGTACATAAGTCATTATTCAGAGGGCACCTTAAGTTATCCTCTGATCTCCACATGCATCCACATAAACACATGTACTTGCACACATATGAATACATACATATCTACACACACACACACAGAGAGGGGGGGTCAACAAATGTTTCTTTTGATTATTCTGGAAAATTACTAAATGAGGGTGGTCATATGACTTGGTGAGCTGCTTAAAACACAGTAAGTTAAGATTCACAGGCTGCTTTTGCTTGCAGTGGGAGGGATGCAGACTGCTGTACTGTGCCTCAGTCGTGTGTAGTTGATAAAGCACCACATGCATGTCCCACCATCCAGCTGTTTGCAAGTGGAACAAGGTTTTCCACACGTGTGGTGCAGGTCGTTCAGCACCTGTGAGATGAAGGGCCACCTGTGAAGTAGGGGTCTGAGAAAAGCGGGGCAGTGACATGATTTCTTCTGCAGGTGATCTTAGATTTGATTCCGTATGAAAACATCATGGTGAGCCGAGCACTGGATATGGACAAAGCATTTCTGGGGACACTTGGTATTTCTTCAGTGCCTTCCTGTTACTTGATTTACCCAAATGGATCTCATGGACTGGTTAATGTGTAAGTACTACTTTGTATAATGAGTGGGTGAGCATTCAGTAAGGTCTGAGGAGACTTGCAGTTCACTGGGCATACTGGATAAAGGCTCAGCGTCCACGTGACAGACTCTAGCTGGCTAAGATGTAAGGAAGCCATATTCCCCAGCCATCTTCTCTAAACTGCTATGACCGTGCCCCAGAATCTGGGATAGTTGTTGCCCTGGTTGTTTCCATGAGTTTCTGAGCAAACCCCAAGTGCAACAGGTGTCCCCCTCTATGGTAAGTCTGGGGTTCTGTTTGTGTGTGTGTGACCAGCAGACTCTGTAGAAGGAGAGGTTGGGGTGAGCACCAGGCAACAGGACAATAAAATAACCTTGAATAAAGCTTCGGAAAACAAAACAGATGTGAGAGTTAACGAAAGTTATAAGGCTTCAGAAGAGCCTTGGTTAGCGTGCAGGAAGCCTGGGTTTGATCTGTTGCTGCATTATTGATAGCTGGGCATGATGGTTCACACCTGTAATCTCCGCATTTGGGAGGTGAGGCAAGAGAATCACAAGTTTAAGGTCATCTTTGGCTACATAGGGACTACATGAGACCGTCTCTCAAAAGGGAAAAGAAAAAGTAGAAGTCCAGAGCACCCAAGATCACAGAGCTTCTTGGGATGGGCTCTAGGCATCTGGGAGGCTGCTCTAACAGTTACCCCAGTGGCTGCCTTTGGGTTCTGATGACAGTTGTGTGTAACTTAGCACAAGCATGTCACATGTGCAACCTCTAACACAAAGCCACATTAATATTGTACAGTCACACTACTGTATTCTATGCAAGGGACACTGATGGCTTTTGAGCATCAGATAGCTTGGGAGGTGCTAACCCTAGGCCTGGCCTCCAGAAATGGTTCAGATGGCAGAGTAAGTATGTGATGAAGGCCCTCTGGGACAGTAGAATCATAGCAAGGATGAAACTGATTTTGGTAGATGCTCCAACAGCTTTACAAACATCCTAAGGTTCCAGCAAGTGTCGGTGAGCTTACTGCAGCTGTCAGTCAGTGAGTCTCTGGACTTGATGTTCTGTCTACTCATCTGAGATGGGAAGGTGGCTGCTGAGACTCAGCTGACATGAGTACCCTTCACCACCTTTGTCAGTGTGTGCACAAGGCTGAACAGTCTGCTCCGAGCTGTGGCCTGCAGAGGCTGCGTGATCTTGATAGCCATAAAAAAAATCCCTCCCCTTCTTCCTTTCACAGTGCAAAGCCTCTACGATCGTTTTTCTCCTCTTATTTAAAATCCTTACCAGATGTAAGGAAAAAGTCACTTTCCTTGCCTGAAAAGTCCAGCAAAGAAGAAAATTCAGAGGTGGTGGTTTGGAAAGAATTTGACAGGCAAGTATGAGAGGGACTGGGTGCAGCAGAGAGGTTACCCTCTGGGGCAGCTTCCTCAGTCTACCTCCCACCTGGGGGCTTTGTAGAAATAAGAGGGCCTTTGTATAGGAAGGCAGAAAGTATTTTTCCTAACTCTCCACTTCTCTCAGGGCCAAGCTGTATACTGCAGACCTGGAGTCGGGACTTCACTACCTGCTGAGAGTGGAGCTGGCTGCCCACAGGTCCCTGGCCGGAGCCCAGTTAAAGACATTCAGGGACTTCGTGACTGTCGTTGCCAAGGTATGGTGGTTCTGCTCAGACTATGGTACTGGGTCCCATTTAGTATGGGCTGGGATCATCTGTTGGCTGATGTGGGTGATTGGCCAGCCTGGACCACCTGGCAGTGACTGGTATGGCCTGTCAAAGAGGAGCAGAAGAGGCTAAGGACAAGGCGCAGAGCCCACTGAGCTCTCACTCCCCAGCTCAGCTTGGGCAGTTCAGCAGGCTGAGGGAACCAGTAGATGAGGCATGAGGAATAAGCAGGTTATATAGATACAGATAGATATAGATAGATATGAAGGGTGGGGACCTGCTCCTAAGCAGCTTCGGACTGGGGTCCTAGGAGAGTTAGGTGTACAGGGTGGGGAAGGTCATGACACAGCACAACCCAGGTCCTGCCGTGTCAGAGTTAGGTTGAAAAAGACTGGCCAGCATAGCCACAGTCTCCCAGAGCCATGTGAGGGAATTAGTCCCATGTGTAAGTGCTGAGCAAGGCTATGGGTAACTTTGAAGGGATACCTAACAAAGCTAATGCAGGAAGACTGATAGGTGTGGCAGGGGTGTGCTCCGTGGACATTCTGGCCCCAGTAGGTGAGTTCCCAAGGGCTTGGAAGGAAAGCCCTAAGCTGGCAACTTCTGATGGCTGGCCCCTGAAGAGCAGGATTTTGCTTGGTGGGGTAGGAAGGGGCAGGCAGCAGTCCAGGGATAAGACAGGGCAGAATGCTTGGCATCCTCAGAAGACCTAGATGGGCAAGGACCACCTCCATCATGGTGATTTATGGTACAGGTTCATGTTCTGGTACTGGCTCCGTTTCCTACCAAGTAATCATCTCCAGAGCCCAGAGCATGGGGGGAGGAGATCCCCCCGACCCTCTGCGGATGAGCCTGAGCCCTCCTGTTGCTCTGGCCAGTAGGATTCCTACTGTGCTCTGGCCACAAGTTCAGGGCTAAACCTTCCTTGTACTGTGTATGGAGGAGCTAGATATTTTACAGGACTTCTTTCACTAGACGGAAGGTCCCTTGTTAGGACCACTTTTGTCTAGCTAGTTCAGTTGTAATCATTTACATTTATAGTGTAACTTCAGAAAAACAAAAGAAATAGAATCTATGTTTCAAGGAATAATGGGTCAAATATTTCCATGGAAGTGCTAGATAAGTTTTTAGGCTACTGTGACACTCAGGGTTATTCTGTAAGAGTATGTCCAGCCAACTGTGGTGGGACATGCCTTTGATCCCATCACTCAGTGGCAAGGCAGGCAGATCTGTATGAATTTAAGAACAGCCTAGTTTACATGTAGAGTTCTAGGTCAGCCAGGGCTACATAGAGACCCTGTCTCAAAACCAGAACGTGTCCAGCTAAGCTAACCCTATGTCTCACTAGACACTGCTGCCTGGATTGACTCCCAGCCAGCATACTCACTCCAGGCACACAGTTGTTGGCCTGCAGGCACTGGCCTTGCCTCGATGAGTGAGTCTCTTTGCTGCCTTCTCTCAGTTAGATCTGAGGCTTGAGGATGTGCCATATGATGGTAACAGCTCCTTAAATCACAGCAAGAGTTACAGGTATAAAATTAGCAAACGTAATGCTTTTGTAATCAGTGCATAAACATATATCTAAAAGCCAGTTAGTAGCTCATGCCTTTATTCCCAGCACTCAAGAGACAGAGGGGGAGGATCTCTGTGAGTTCAAGGCCAACTTGGTCTATAGAGGGAGCTTCAGGATAGCTAGAGCTACACAAAGAACCCCTGTCTTGAAAAAACCAAGACAGACAGACAGAGAACAAGCAATATACTATCAGATAGAAAGAGAGAGCAGAGCCGGGTGTGGTGGTGCCTGCCTTTAATCCCAGTACTCGGGAGGCAGAGACAGGTGGATTTCTGAGTTCGAGGCCAGTCTGGTCTACAAAGTGAGTTCCAGGACAGCCAGGGCTACACAGAGAAACCCTGTCTCAAAAAAACAAACAAACAAACAAAAAACCCAAAAAAAGAAAAAGAGAGAGAGCAGACAAACAATATACCATTCAAAGAGGAAGAAAACCACCAGGGTTCTCTTAGCTACTTGCTCTCCGGTATTATGAGTCAGCCAGTAGGCTGCATGTCATCAATGCCTGTGACAGGTTCTTGTTCCTATATACCTTGTCAGGCAGTTGATTAAAGGTAGTAAAAGAGGCTGTTGGAACTGAAGAATTGCAGAAAGAGGATAAGTATGTGGTAGTGTCTTCTGGAGGGCCACTGTGCTCTTGATAACTTGGTAATATACTATACCCAGCAGTCTCCCTGTCTGACGTCATAAAATAGCCATCTGGTATCCCCCTAGTTCTTGAAGAAGCCCCAGTTCTAGGCTGATCTTAAGGTTGAATTCATTTTCTTTCTTTTTTTTTTTGTTTGTTTGTTTTTGTTTTTTGAGACAGTGTTTCTCTGTAGCCCTGGCTGTCCTGGAACTCACTTTGTAGACCAGGCTGGCCTCGAACTCAGAAATCCACCTGCCTCTGCCTCTGCCTCTGCCTCTGCCTCTGCCTCTGCCTCCCGAGTGCTGGGATTAAAGGTGTGCGCCACCACGCCCGGCCTTGAATTCATTTTCTTAAAGGGCAGGGCATGTGTTGGTGTGGGACTTTCTTAAAGGGCAGAGCGTGTGTTGGAGTGGGTCTTTGACTATGCTTTGTGGACTTTGTCACAAGGTAACAGCTCTCTGTGCTGCTTTCAGACCTTGGTAGGTAATGGCAATTTTTCTCAGCATCTCAGAGGATGGTATCTTCTTTCTTAGCTGTTCCCTGGCCGGCCACCAGTCAAGAAGCTGTTGGAGACACTGCAGGAGTGGTTGGCCAACCTCCCCCTCGACAAGATTCCATATAATGCCATCCTAGACCTAGTCAACAACAAAATGCAGGTGAGTCCCCACCATGTCTAGTGCACACACTGCCATTTCCTTCACTTCACATGTTTCTTCCTGCTGCTCAGGCCTGACTAGAACCCAGAATCTGCAGAAAAGAAGAGTAAATCTACTCACCCATGGTGCCTTTGCTGCTAGTACTTGGTACCACAGCACAAGCCTCATCTCCCTGAGAAACCGATTTCCCCATGTAGAAAAGCCCCAGGCCCCCAAGTAGAGAAGCCTCATGATTTTTTCTGTTCCTATTTCTGTGATGACTTCATGCCCACATCCTTACCTCAGTGATGCTGGTAGGTGACACTGAAGGCTTCAGTGTAAGGACAGCCCAGCAAGAACATGCTGCCTTCAAACCGTACAGCACCTACAGCTTTCGGTTCTTTTTTTTTTTTTTTTTTTTTTTTTTGGTTTTTCGAGACAGGATTTCTCTGTGTAGCCCTGGCTGTCCTGGAACTCACTCTGAAGACCAGGCTGGCCTCGAACTCAGAAATCTGCCTGCCTCGGCCTCCCGAGAGCTGGGATTAAAGGCGTGCGCCATTTGATTCCTCCCTCCCTTCATTCCTTCCTCCCTCCCTCCCTCCCTCCTTCTTCTCCCTCCCTCCTTCTCTCCCTCCCTTCCTTTCCTTCTTTCTCTCTCTCTCTCTCTCTCTCTCTCTCTCTCTCTCTCTCTCTTTCTTTTTTAAGATAATGGTTCTTGTGTAATCTAGACTAGCCTCCAGTTTTAGCCAATTATCTATCCTTAATCCAAGTGCTAAAATTATTGGTGTGCATTGAGAAACTTTGATAAATACATACCCTTGGATGATCATCTCCCCATTCAAGGCCAGAGGCATCCTGCAGCTAGTGTTAATTTTAACATTTGTCTTGTATTCTTTGTGGATGTTTTCTCCTCAGATTTCTGGAATCTTTCTTACCAGCCACGTAAAGTGGGTGGGATGTCAAGGAAGCCGATTGGAGTTGAGGGGCTACCCATGCTCCCTCTGGAAACTGTTTCACACTTTGACGGTTCAGGCCTCCACCCATCCAGAAGCACTGGCTGGCACAGGTACCCATCACCTAACCAAGCTGGCACTAGTGGCCTTCTATGTTCATGGTCTGGTTGGAGTGTACGACCTGGGCAGCATAAACACCCACGAGGCAAGCCTTGATATGAATGAGGTGCCAGTCACCTAGATGTCAGGTCAGAGGACACACTAAGTGTAGAGATGAGCATCTCAGAATACAGATACCACAAGCATAGCCTTCCTGTGCATGGAAGGCTGGAGGGAGACTTCTGAATCCTTTGCCACAGCAGCCTTACTTTAGAAAAAAATCAGAGGGCAGAGCATCCTCTATGGTTTTGTAGTGTACTTTGTAGTGTAAACTCACCTTGGTTTACTCAATAAAATACGGCAAGTGAAGCCTGTTTGCTGAGATATATCATTTATCATTTGTTCTAGAACAATTTAGCTTCAAGTTGAGCAGCTAGAGTTTCTTTCTAGTGGGTCAAGAATCTTGAGTGTGGTATAACCTGGGTCCTTGGCTTCCATATAATGAGACCAAATTCAACTTGGGATAGACCCACTTCCAAGCTTCCTGATTGCCCACTGGCTACTCCCCTAAGGCCCTCAGGTCCCTGCTGTGTCCTGGTTAGAGGATCCTCATCCATTCTCTGAGGCCTGCTCACATCTTAGCAGCTGGCTTAATAAGAGGGAGCCAGTGGAAGGGTGGTGCTCATAACTTCTGTCATCTTGGTCTCACTCTGTGAGTTCTAAGTTTCAGAGTCAGGGCCTAGGCACAGTCCCAGGGCTGCCTTTTCCAAGGAGTAAAAACTATAAAACCTGAGGATAGGACTGATAACTGCCAGTAGTTCCACAATTGCAAAATGAGAAGTATATCTACTCTCTTCTTCAAGGCTTTGGCCTGTATTAAAATTTTCATCTACTCTGGATGTGGTTGTTTGGGTAGTTTCCAGTCCATTAAGCCCCTGCAGCTGTAGAGCGAGTGTCTGTCCTTCAGCTCTTGTGCCTCAGTCTGTCTGACCCACATGTGTCCAGCCACATTGATACCAAGCCATAGTGGAGTCCATGAGTAAGACACTGGGTCAGGGTACATGAGAAGGTTGCTGTGGATGGAAAGACTCCTTCCTTGTTGGAAAATGCACTTTGCTCAGTCACTGTGTCTGTGGGGCTCATCCCCTACATCCCGAGTGCCTTCCAGTAGCATCATAAAGTTCCCCTGACTCTGTGGTGTCACACACCTACCACTTTGCTTGCTTATGTTAGATGGGTGCACAGTTGGGTCTGGGTGGGCTGCAGGATTCTTTGATTCCTCCTGTTGCTTGTGTAGGTGTGTAGTGGTATGGCCATCCAGGGGAAGGCTTGGATTAACTAGCTCCTACAGACTAGCTTCAGCTTCCTACTAGGTGGCAACAAAGATCAGGAAGGACCCTGAGGGCTTTGACAGGCTGTCATTCAAAGCTAGAAAAATAGACTCACTTCATTATAGAAGCACCCAACTCACTTTACAAAAGGGTCTGCCCAGGATATGGGGAGGTTGGTCAGTCTTAATCTCACATCTTTATTGGTATCAGAAGAAAGAGCACACATCGGGGAGAAACCCCAGAAACAATCCAAACACCAGGATCAGACTCATAGCTCTATGTGATTTAATGCATCAGGACTACTCCTAAGACAGGCTGACTCCAGAGGTCTCTTGTCTATGCGGAAAAAGGAAATGAGTGCTCATCCACCATGTTCCTGCCATGCTAGCTCCTCAGAACACTGCTGATGTGTGCTCAACAAAGAGTGCTTAAAGAAAGTTTGGGGCAGCCAGAGACAGAGGTCCTAGGACACACTTGATGTCTGCATGACAGACATCAGGCTGGCAGCTGCAGCAGTCTGTCCTCATGAGCACAGCCTGACACAGCCCTAAGGAGAGTAGTCCCCTGCCAATGGAATTGGGTCAAGCGAGGAGCAGGATTAAATCTTTGAGGTTTTCTTTTCTCGAAGCTGATTTAAACCCGTCTACTAAAGTGCTGCCTGCATGGTCTAACCCTCCCCCAGGTAGTGGTTTATGGTTCGTGTCCACTTTAAAGATTAAGGCTGGAGCAAGCAGAGTTTTGGTGGGCAAGAGGAGGGATTACTGTGATGTGAGGCAGATGTTTGAAGATCTGGTAGGGAGAGGAGGCCAGGCAGGCTGGTCACAAGACTAGCAACAGTGTCTCACTCCAGGCATTGCCCAGCTACCGGTGGGTGTAGTCAAAGTCAGCAGGAACAGTGATATGCTGGTTTTGACGCCTGGATACAAAGGCACTAGTGTAACCCCTCATGTTCAAGAGCTTCTGTGGATAGGTCCCTAGGTCAGGGTACAGGAGAAGGTTGCTGTGGGTGGAAAGACTCCTTCCCTATTGGGAAATGCACTTTGCTCAGTCACTGTGTCTGTGGGGCTCATCCCTTACTTGCATGCTTACCTCTGTCGGGTTGTAGCCCATTCCTGTTGGTTGGCTTGTTTGTCTCTGGCCGCTTGCTTCTGCCTATGGGATAGATTGCTTTCTGAAAATGCTGTTTACCTGTCAGGTCTGCTGCTTCTGTCCTGTAAGCCTCTCTTTTGCTAAGATCCATGGCCCTAGATGCTGGGACTTTGTATTTTAAAATCAGCTAGGTGGTGGTGCATGCTTTTAATCTGAGCACCAAGGAGACAGGCAATTGAATCTCTGACTTTGAGACTAGCCTAATCTACCGAGTAAGTTCTAGGACAGCCTGGGCTGTACAGGGAAACCCTGTCTTGTAAAACAAAACAAAAAAAAAAAGACAAAAAAATAAAAAAAAAAAAACAACTCACCAGTAGTTTTATAATCCTGTAATTCCAATACTCAGAAGGTTGAAGCAGGACAGCCTTGAGTTCAAGGCCAGCCTGAGCTCTATTGCAAGTTCTAGGCCAGCCAGAATGCCATAGTACAAGCCTGCTTCCAAAAATCAAAACAAACAAAAGAATGAAACTCACCATTTGGAGATGCTCAGTCCTTTTGAAAGAGTGCAGCCCTTGCCAGCCTGCCTCCCTGACGGCCTCCGAGACAGAGCCTTGGCAGCTGGCCAGTTGGTAACTGTTGCTGCCCATCTGCTCAGGGGAGATTATACACAGCCATATTTGCTCATGGATCTAGTGGATTCTGAAGAAGGATGTCCCTGGGCTCAGAGTGAGAGCCTCACCTCCACAAGTGTCACTTTTAGGAGTGACAAAGCAGGCAGTACACACAGCTGGCAGACTGGCAGATCCAAGGGAAAACACACTCTTTGGGGTTAGGTTGTTTTGTGGGTTATGAGGTCAAGGCCAGAGACAACCAGGAACAAACATGGTGAGGAATGTTAACACAGTCCTTTTAAAGCTTATGGGGATCAAGGCATCTGGGTTATTGGGCTTGTTCCTCTTGGAACTAGCACTCAACATTCAGAATGCCCATGTTATTGACATGTTCCCAGTGTGACTGCCACTGTCCCCATTCACCACCCCAGTCATACTGTGGTACCTGGGGAACCCATCCTGGAGCCTCTCGTGGGGGCCACTCCATGCTCTCAGATGTTATCTGGTCTCTCCCTGTTTGAGCCCTGTCAGGTCCAGGTTTGGTGACCCGGAGGCTGGCAGCACTGACGTTCTTTCTTTCTTTCTGCAGGCTTTGAAGGTGACCCCCAGGCTGTGTTGCAGACCATCAGGAGATACATTCGCACATTCTTTGGGTGCAAAGAATGTGGTGAACATTTTGAGGAAATGGCTAAGGAGTCCATGGATTCTGTGAAAACTCCAGACCAAGCTGTTCTCTGGCTTTGGAGGAAGCACAACATGGTAAACAGCCGCCTGGCAGGTAAGAGGCCTGCATGTTCTTGCTATTCCCACACTTGAACACATAACCTTGAGCCTGGATTTAGAGGGTCTGATCCACTTCAAGGCCCCTAAGGGTGCCCTAGACAGTGTGTTTGAGGACAGTAAGTTCCCTCTTGCTACTGCTTGGCAGGGTGTCTCAGAGCACTGTGTCCCATTGGCTTTGGAGCCCCTGGCCCTGTAGACACTGATGGAGCTCTTTCATCACCCGCATTGCCCTCCAGTGCCACCCTACAGCTTTATCACAAGTAATTATGAACTCTGGGGGCAATTTTGCTAGACACTTTTATTATCTTTAAAATCTGTCCTCAGGGACTGGAGATTTAGTTCAATTTTTAAAATTCTTGCCATGCAGATATGAGGATCTGAGGTTATCTATTAAAAACATAACCTGTGCGGGCTGGAGAGATGGCTCAGTGGTTAAGAGCACTTACTGTTCTTCTGAAGGTCCTGAGTTCAAATCCCGGCAACTACATGGTGGCTCACAACCATCTGTAATGAGATCTGACACCCTCTTCTGGTGTATATGAAGACAGCTACAGTGTACTTAGATATAATAATAAATCTTAAAAACAAAACAAACCATAATCTGGGTATAGTAACACAGACCTACATTCCGATGCTGGGGAGGTAGAGAGGATCCCTGGATCTTGCTGGCCAATCCAGTGCAATCCAGTCTGCAAATTCAGGTTAAAGGACAGAGCCTGTTCAGACCATGAGAGCATCAGAGAGTTACTGAGGAAGATGCTCCATGCCCTGACCCTTTCCAGAGTGTGCACACATACATGCACACAGACATGTACACACACACACACACACACACACACACACACACACATCTCAGAGTGCTAAGCAAACCTCACATGTGATTTAGTTTTAAGAAAACAAAATAGAGGGTCCATGTAGTCTGTCAGGGTTAAGTAATTCCCACTATTCCAAAATCAATGGCAGATTAAAATTAGGCTTAAGAGTAATTCTACTGAGAAATAAATTTAATAGAGATGAATGGAAAATGTCACTAAACTCTTGGTTTTTGTTTAATCCGCTGTATTATAAAGCATATTACAACTAAAGCACTAAAGAAAATTGGTTTTTCTTGGCACCAAGAGCAGACGGTGCCTTTCGTGTGGAGGATTTACTTTGCCTCAAGGCGCTGCCGTAGTGGCCCTTAGATAGGGATTTCTCTCTAATGCCTTCCCTAGCTCCCTCCCACCAGGCGCCTGGCTCTGAGGCAGCCAGAACAAGACACCAGCTGGGCCTTGCCCAGGCCAGGGGCCCTGTTGTCCCCCACCACAAGTGCCCACATCATTAGGCCACAGTGAGAGGGGCTGTATAGCCTGGTGTAATGTTGTTCCTAAGATCCCTCACCTGCTCACCAGGCCCCCCAGCAGCCTAGGGTGGGGCTCCATCTCTTCATCAGACTGTGCTTTGTTTTATTTAGAAGACTCCTGATAGGTTTCTCAGAGAGTTCATCCTCATGTACTGGCTGACTCCCTTCAGCCAGGGCTGGCTGGCCTTCACCTTGTCTTCTAAACCCTGTGTGTAGCACCTATAACACACACACACACACACACACACACACACACACACACACACACACACAAATGGTCCTGCCTTTATTAACTCTGTACACACCACTCTCTGGAGCAGAGGGGCACAGGGTAGTCACAGCAGAGCAGTATGCACTTCCATCTCTGGGGAGGGACCAAGGGGACAGTAGAGACAGGGAGGCCCCAGGCCAAACACCTTGGGAGAATCATGTTTCTGATGGAAGCATGTTTCAACTGGGAAACATGCAGGAGCAGTACCTGGTGGCTGCTGGTATGTGCTTACCAATACAGATGTGGGGATGACCTGGGAGGTGGCAAGACTCAAGGGGGTCCTGTTTCCACTTAGGAGACAGGTTCATATGTATGTTCTATAAGATGTCCTGGTTTGTTTAAACATGAATTCCCCTACTGGAGTCAAGTCCAAGGTCTTTAGGAATCTTCAGGGCCTTGGGGTCAGGGAAAGTTTCTAGAGTGTGGAAAAATATATGAGTAGGCAGTGTTTGGGGCAGAAGAAGGGGGATGCTTCCACCAGCCAGAGTACTCAAGGGCTTTATGAGGTTATGGGTCTCAAGGGCACTTTAAGACAGACACAAGCCGGCCATGGTGGTATAAGCCACAGGCAGATCTCTCTAATTTCAAGTCCAGCCTGGTCTATAGAACAAGTTCTAGGACAACCAGAGCTACACAGAGAAACCCTGTCTCAAACAAAATAGGACACAGAAGTGAGAACTTGATGGACCCATGCAGGAGGGAAGGTCTAGGTGAGTCATAGAAGAGTCTAGTTCCCTGAGAGCCAAGTAGAGCCCAGAATGCAGTGTACCTCCTTTGCATGCATGGCTTGCCAGAAAGAAGAGGGCATTTGGATGCCCAGGAGTGGTGGAGGGAGGGCAGCTGGGACAGTCAGTGTGCTGGGTAGGATGAGACATGCTAGCATCCTGTGGCTGAAAGGTTTCTCTGGTTCTCTCTTTGCCTCCCTTCTAGGCCATTTGAGTGAGGACCCCAAGTTTCCAAAGGTTCCATGGCCCACTCCAGACCTCTGCCCAGCCTGCCATGAGGAAATTAAAGGCCTGGACAGCTGGAATGAGGGCCAGGTGCTTGTGTTCCTGAAACAGCACTATAGCAGAGACAACTTGGTAGATGCATACTCTGTGGACCAGGGCAGTCCTGGTGAGCGGGAAGCCCAGGGCAGAGAGCAAGAAGAAGGCAAAGGTCTTAATCCCTCAGGGAAGTCCTGGAGACACGACGACACTGGGAGTCTCCGTCCACCCCATATCCTGGGTGCCAGAACTGACCTTTCCAAGAGCCTGCACCACAGGCTGGACCTAAGACTCCAGAGCCCTCAGGGGCCACAGGCACTTAAGGAGGCCAAGGCAGTTGTACCCTTCCTTGGAGTTGGCTTCTCCAGTCTAGACATGAGCCTCTGCGTGGTGCTCTATGTGGCCTCCTCCTTGTTCCTGATGATCATGTACTTCTTCTTCAGAGTGAGGTCCAAGCGATGGAAAGTTCGGCTCTACCACCCAGCTGTGTAGAGAACCTGGGGCAGTCATGGCGACACAGAGGAAGCCTTTGAACCACCCACACACCTGCAGCTTTAATGTTGGGATCAGGGATTTTACAAATGTGCCCAGCATGGTGTCTGGAGGAGCATGTTTTCTTTTGTTTTTTTGTATGGAACATTTTTGCCTTGCTGGTACCTTGTCCTCACCTCCCCAGCCTCCATGTTAGACTAGGTATGTATTTGGCCCTGTACGCTAGAAGGAGTCAGGTCCAACCCACAGCCACACAGCCTTCCATGAAGCCTCACATTTGTTACCTTCCCACCCACCCCCTCTCTCTGGGTGCAGTATCCAGAGATGAGCAGCCAAAGCACAGAGGCCGCTACAGACAGCACACACCATGCCACAGATGTGGGCTGTGTTCCTGCATAAGCCAAAAGTGCTTTCATGGGGGTTCAGGGTGCTCTGAACTTGAACAAGGAAGTCTGATCACCTTGTGGGGTGCAGGACCTAGAGGCCACTAAGTTATGTTGTAGCTTCCCTGTGTCTTAAATACCCAGGTCAAGCTGTAGTGCAGTCTCCAGGAAGCCTATAGAGACCCTGTCATTTCTTTCATATACACTACAGAAGACACGGGTGGTGGCATGGGATGCTACCTCTGTGTACTAGGTCTCCTGGCCTTGAGGGTAACTTAAAAACAACATCAACTTAAAAACATTATTTGTAAAATCTCAATGGTAAACTTGTGCCTAAAGACTTAAAAAATGGACTAAGTCTACATTTCTGGAAACATTCCTACTGAGACCCTTCATAGCTCAGGAGCTTCTTTTTATTTGGATAAAGCAAGCTAGTCGTGTGTGTGTGTGTGTGTGTGTGTGTGTGTGTGTGTGTGTGTGTGTGGTGAGAGTGCATGTGCGCATGTGTGTACATTCCACTTTGCATATTCTATCTTTTATATTTGCATCCTTCCCAATGACAGTTGGTCACATGGGTACCATTTAAGACCCTGTATTATCAATGTCCCTGCTGCCACTTAAGAAAATGGACAGCTATCTCCTTGGGCTGTTGTTAACCCTCCTTTCATCACATGGCAGGATCAGTTCTGAGAGCCAGGCCTCCTTGGCTGGGGCAGATGGCCAGACTCAGCCACATAAACCTCCTGCCTCACTTCCCTTTGGAGGGAAACCTGGAGTCCTGTGCTTAAAAACAAACAAACCCAGATCATCGGTAGGTGTTTCCAAGGATGAACACCATTGGTCTGTCAGCTTGAGAATTGGGCCTATTTAAGGACAGCTCCAGTGAAATGTCTGAGCCCACAGTTGAACCACTGGGGAATATTGTTGAAGGGTGGCCCTGGGGCTGCCACAGCACCCCACAGTGCCTGGCGTGGCTGATGTTTGCAGAAGCCCACTCTGGGCAGATCCTACTTTCAGCTGCCCTTGTACAGTGCCAGGTCATCCCTTCTGGGGGAAAGCTTACCAAGGACATCCCTGTTTAAACTGTTCATTTTGCATTCCTCCAGGGACCCACCTTTGGGCCAAGTGTAAGGTCTGTTTTAAAGTCTGAAGTTTTATGAGAGGTATTAAGATTAATATCTAGAATAGTTCAGTAATTTAAATGTTTATTTATTTTTTAATGCAAAGATTTTGAGTAAAAAGCAATTGGCATGAAAATGTCAATGAAATTTCTTAAAGAAGGGGTACATTTTGTATTTAAATAAACTCTAATGTGCATTGTAAGAATAAAGAAATTTGACATTTAGTAAAGTTGTTTCAGTTTTTTGAAATGTGAGCAGCTTTATGTAAAGCTAGATTCAGGGAATTCTCTAAACCCTTTTCTCCCTTCTAGTGTGCAGACACAACTCTGAAGTTCTAAGAATTTTTTGTATAAATAAACTAGAGGCATTTGGGAAGACAGCCAAAAGGTCAGGCAGAAAGTGAAGCGAGAGTGGACTATGCTGAGAGTTGCATCCTCAAACTGTCTCTGAACCCACAGAGCCTGGGAGGACCAGCCTGGGAGGACTGGCCAGTCAACCTAGAAGCTGTCACCAAATTTCCCTCCCATCTGTGCCCAGCCTGGGGCAGATTGCCCTGCAGGCACCTGGGAACTTCTGCTCAGGACCTTTCAGCTCTTCAGTAGCTGGTGGGTTTGCATACATGACCCTTTTCTGGAAGTAGGGGTTGGAGAGAAGGGTCTAAAATCTACCTGCAGAGTACTGGATGCAGGTGGTTGAGTTCAGTTCGTAGTTGGAGACTTCTGACCTGTGCCTGCAGGCAAAAGGCCTTTGGACCCAGAATCTATTCCACCGAGGGGGTGAGGAGGGCAGTCCCAGGCTAACAGCTCAGAGGCTCCCAAACCCAAGTACTATGAACGTGGACCTCTAGCCAAGGCCCAGAGCCCACGACAGAGCAAGTTGGAGCCACTATGCTACTCTAATAAGTAAAGGAAGGTCCTGAGAAAAGGCCACCTCCAATTATAGACTAGTCAGACCCAGCCCTAGAGTGACGCCAGCCTGACTCCGCCTGCCCAGGCCTGGAAGGGGCCAAGGGCGGGAACAGAGGAGAGGCGGAGCAGACTTAGGAAGATCCCCAGAACGCTGGTGCCTCCTTCAGCACCGCGGACAGCGCCAGCCCAACGAGAGGACCAAGGCCTGAAAGAGGTCGCAGCCCTCCAGGGAACACCCCGCACGAACCACTGGATTAGTGACTGCCATGCTGCTAGAAGCAGAACTCGATTGCCACCGAGAGAGGCCCGGTGCCCCTGGAGCTTCTGCCCTCTGTACCTTCAGCAGGACTCCAGGTAAGAGCCATTGCAACCTACAGGTCTCCATGCCAGGCAGGAAGAAGAGAAGAGACAGAATGCAGAGGGGTGATGAGGAGGGAGTGGCTGCGGAGTGGCTGCAGAGAAAAAAGTACAAGGTGACAGCAGGCAGAACAGGAAAGCTACAGCGTCAACAGTGACTAGAAAGGCCTGGGGCTGGCCCTAGAGATTGAATGTCCCACAGCTTCCAGAACTGCTTTGGCTTACAGCAAGAATCCCCAGGCCAAGTCTCTCGCTTGAACTTTGATTCCCCAAGGGCCATTTCACTGCCATGGACGTTGGGAAATAATGGAGGCATTGTTGGCGGCAAGCCAGATGCCCAGCAGTGTGGAGCCGCCCCTTCCCTAGTCTAGCCACACATGGCCCCCGCCCCACTGCCTCTGCAGCAGCTGACACTCAATGGCTCACATCTCAGCTCATCCAGCACCCATTTCACTCGGAGCTGGTGTTCCCTGACCTCGGAATAACAAGTACAGAGCAACATGAAGGGATGGCTGTAGGCACAGGGCTCTTTCCGAGGCAGCAGCTGTTCTGGGACCAAGTGGAGAATCCTGCGTCCTTTCATTCATCCTTCCCATTCTGGGGTCTGATCAGCCACAGTCCTAGGGATGGAGGCAGAACAGGACAAGAAGAGGAACCAGGAGGGTGGCAGCAACCTGCTGATTCTGCAAACACTTCTAGGGTGTCCCTGATAGTTACCAGGGCACTATACCCTGCTGGATTCTAGTTCCTACCAGTGACTGCATAGGTCTGGCGCTGTCTCCTGGCTGGGTAGTAGGAACCTTCAGTGAGGGTTCATGCAAGGATAGGATGATGGGTTCTGGTGGGCTCACCTGTTCGAATGGGGATGAGATGTGGAAATCCAGGTGCATTGTTCTAAGGAATTGGGATGCAGAAGTAAGGATAGATCTCTGGGCTTCCGCAGCTCAACCCTTTTCTGACCTAGAGTCTTGGTGTGTTCCCGCAGAGGACACCGGATCTGAGGTCCTAAGAATCGTTCCTTCTCCCTGCACTGGCTCCAGGAGGCACTTCCAGTGGTGGGGTCCAGAAGTGTCAGAGCTGGGGGACCTTCAAATCGAGCTCCTCGTAGCTCTACTGTGGCTTCTTTGCCACCACATTCCCTGCGATGGCTATCAGGTTGCCCTTTTGCTGACCAGGTGTGGTCCCAATGCTGTCCAGCTCCGGTTCAGAGTCTAAACGTGAGCAAAGAGAATCCAGTTCCCTCCCTGCCACTTCCCTCGGGACCTCGGCCTTCCGGGAGCCTTAGCGATCTTGCTTGGGGCAGGGGTGAGCATCTGTAGGAAGTCTTGAGTGGTTACCGCGCTGTCTCCGTCCTCGGGAAGTGCAAGCCAGACGGCTTCTAGGCACCTCGGTTCCAGCTGAAAGGCGCACAGAGTCTCCAGTGGCCTCCAGTGGCCCCGGGAGCGTCTCTGCGACCCCCGGCCCAGCCCCGCCCCGCGGCCCCGCCCCCCGCCGCTCCGCCCTCCGCGGGCCGGAGGCTTGGCGCCCAGAGGCCTCCCGTGGGCACAGCGCCCAGCAGCGACACGAGTCGCTCCGACGCCAGCTCGGAGTCTCTGCAACGGTGGCCTCGCCAGACCCAGGGGAAGTTCAGGGTCGGAGGGCGGCAGCACCAGGCACCTGGCCCCATGGAAGCTCGCGGGGAGCTGGACCCGTCCCGGGAATCTGCGGGCGGAGACCTGCTGCTGGCGTTGTTGGCGCGAAGGGCTGACCTGCGCCGAGGTGGGTGCCCGATGGAGAGGCTGCACTGAACAGGCCCAGATGTCCTCGGCTTTTTCTGGCCCTTGTGCGGAGGCCAGTAGAAGCCAAGGTATCTGGACAAGGGTGTGTCTGAGGGACTCTGGCATGGCTAAGCAAAGGTGTCTCAACCTCCAAAGTGTGTGGCCCCCCTCGTGCTGTGTTGTCCTGGCATTGGGAGCCCTTGGTGATTCGGGAACGGTTTAGGAGACCCTTTGCAGCTCTGAGCTGGCTGAGGCCCCTGAGCTGGAGGGAGCATGTGAAGATGTTTTAGGAATCAGGGAGCAGGAGTGTCTCCCTTAGGAACTGCCTTCACTCAGTCCCTTTCCCCGTTTTCAGAGAGATCAGGGCCGGTCACGCTGAACCACACATCTCCCCTGAGTCGAGTCTTAGTGTCTGCACTAGGCTGGTGGTCAAGACGCGATTACAGGGAAAAGTGGGACTTGTCCGGGCCCCCAGTTTCTTGATCCTACCAGGTTTTTTTGCGGGGCTTTGGTTCTGGGGAATAAGAGCGCTCTCCGTTTTCAGGCTGAGAGTATAACAGGATATGGAAAAGAGGAAGTTAGGCTGGCAGAAGGTCTGTCGAAGCAAGTGGGAAAAGGATTCTATGCAGGCTGGGGGTGTCAGATATGGCCTACTTGCTTATTTATTTATTTATTTATTTTCCAATGGTTTATGGGATGGGTTACCCGCAGGAGCTGGGAGAAAGAGGTGGGAGGGGGGATGAGAAAGGGAGGGAGGAAGGCTTAGTAAGTTAGGCTCCAGAGAGAGCTCTGTGAGGCTTGCTAGAGCGCTGGTGGCTCCCGAGGCTCCACAGGGCCCTCCAACTCTGTGTAGGAAACTGTACTGAGACTGGAGTTCACCATGCCACGTAAGCAAGAGGAGGTCGAGGGTGGCTTCACTGGGAGGCTTGACGGTGGCTACGGCTTTTGTAGGAAGCGGGCCTCCCCGCTGTGGGCTTCTTGGTCGAGGAGCTGTCCGTGCCTGGGTGCTGAATTTTCGGTGTTTGGCCTGTCTAATCACCTCACTCTCTTCTGGGTATCCTTGTGGCCTTACGACGGCTCTGGTGGTGCTCTGGTACAGCTACAGTCGATCTCCACGTCCACACTTGGAGATGTGGTTTTGCTCAGGGCGGGACAGCATCCATCGCAGGCTTGTGGCCAGTGCAGGAGGGTGGTGGGTCAGTCCTTTCCTAATTCCTCCCACCAGTGGAGGCCAGCCTGGAGCTAGTTGTTTGCAGCTAGAGATATAAAGACACTTGTGTGGGTGTGAATTGAGTGGGCCCTGGGTACTGCACATGCATCTCCTTTTTCTAGTAACCTTTCCTAAATGACGGGGAACTCCTTATCCCATGAACCAGCCTTATCCCACCAGCCCCTAAGATGAGATTACACCTTTAGATTTTTCCCACCCAGTTTCCCTGAGGCCTGCAGTCTCTGGGGGATGAGAACTTAGATGTTAGAAGAATTGGTGGTGTAGAGGGTTGAAGTCGCCTTCTGTGCACTGCAGCTCACACCTTAACAGCAGATCTCTCACATATACATACATACATACATACATACATACATACATACATACATACATACAAAAGCATATGTGTGTGTGTTCAAAAAACATAGCCAATGCACTCATAAATACTTTCTGCCATTCAAGTGAGGACAGCATCCACTTATTCATACCTCAAGCAGGGGCCAGCACTGGACAGCCTCACTTTGCTGGAACTCTGCAGAGCGAGGCTAAGATATTTCGTTGATCAAAATCCCAAAGGTGATGAAGTTCCATGTGTGGTCTTTTGCCCTTGCTAATAAGGACATGTTTTCTTTCTTTCTTTCTTTCTTTCTTTCTTTCTTTCTTTCTTTCTTTCTTTTGTCCCAGCTTTCCAGATCACCCCAAGAGTGGGGGTTTTGTTTGAGATAGACATGACCTATCTGGCACTGGCACTTTGTAGAGCTTACAGGACAGCCCAGTCACTTTTCTACTGTGGACACCTTTCTATACCTATTTCACTTTCCCTTGGCTGCAGTGAGACTGGGGGATGCTGCAGGATACAGTACCTGAGCACTACTCTCACTGGGGAGCCCAGTGGCCCCAAACGCTGACAGGAGACAGTGGCAGAAAAGCTGATCCTTGTACAGCCCTAAGGCCTGCAGGCTGACCCAGCTGACGAAAGGGCCATCGCTCATCATTTGTGGTCCCATGACCTGGCTTATTCTTGTATCCACAGAGATCCCGATGTGTGCAGGCTGTGACCAGCACATCTTGGACCGTTTCATCCTTAAGGCTCTGGACCGACATTGGCACAGCAAGTGTCTCAAGTGCAGTGACTGCCACGTACCTCTGGCTGAGCGCTGCTTCAGCCGTGGGGAGAGCGTCTACTGCAAAGACGACTTCTTTAAGTAAGCTGGCTGGGCTACCTAATTGCTTTCACAGCTCAGGGGAGAGTAGAAGGGGGCAGGGTTGGCAGAAAACAGGCTGGGGGTGAGCGCCATACCTAGGTCCCTACCCCAGTAGGGCACCCTGGAGTCTGGCCAAGCTCAGGTTTGGGTTTCCCGTGACATCTTTAAAAATATTTTTTTAAATTTTATGTGTATATATGTGAGTGGCTACATATTCATACTGTGCACCACATGCGTTCCCGGTGCCCTCCGAAGATTGAAAGGGCATCGAATCCCCTGCAACTGGAATTACAAATGATTGTGAGCTGCTTGTGGGTGCTAGGAATGGAGCTTGGACCCTCTGGAAGAGCAATCAGTGTTCTTAACCACCCAGCCCAGCCGAATCTGCAGCCCCAACATTATTACTTTTTACAGTAGTTTGTTTTATAATCCAGAAAAGCAGTTGTTAGGTTAAAAAAAATTAACCCAAATTTGTAGAATTGTATGAGACTTACTCTCCCTCTTAAAATATGTTTTTGTTCCTTAAATATCTGGGAAGTGGGAAGCTCGGGTTCTCGGAGCTGAGGGAACTGACCCAGGTAAGGTCCTGGCCCTTTCCCAACAGCAAGAAGCAGGTTCTGTGGTACTGTGGCTCTGCCGAGGCTGCAGGGCAGGCGGGGCTGATGGAGTCTTCCTGACCGCGCCTCAGGCGCTGGGAGCTGGCTGCTTTGAGACCCGCTCCAGGCGAAGGAGCCCCTCCGCTGAGCCGCACCCTGTGCATCCTGCAGGCGCTTCGGGACCAAGTGCGCCGCGTGCCAGCTGGGCATCCCGCCCACGCAGGTGGTGCGCCGCGCCCAGGACTTCGTGTACCACCTGCATTGCTTCGCCTGCGTGGTCTGCAAGCGGCAGCTGGCCACGGGCGACGAGTTCTACCTCATGGAAGACAGCCGGCTGGTGTGCAAGGCGGACTACGAAACAGCCAAGCAGCGAGGTCAGTGGGCGGAGATGGCCCTCACGGGAGATGAGGGAAACGCTCAGTCCTGGCGGCTGGGGACGGGAATTGGTTTGGTGCTGGGAGGTGGGGCGACCTGAAGCCCCAGGCAGACTGCTCCGGGGAGCCTGCAGTAGCAGTCACATCGGCGGAAACAGGAGGTTGCCCGCTTTGAGAGAATTAGCAGCCCAACATCCTTGACCATGAAGACCTGATTCACAGAAACTCTTAGAATTTGGGGGTCGAGGACCGAGTCTGGCAGCGATGCGCAAAGCTGCGGGTTCCTAATACAGAGCCCGTCTGCCGGCGCTCCGCGTTCCGGGAAGCTAGCGGGGCCACCGGCGGCCTTTGCTTGGGAGCCAGGGCCCCATGGGCATCCGGAGATCGTCGCGGGGCTCTTGGGGTGAAGCGCGGGGCGCAGGCTAGCGCAGCCAAAGCGAGCTGGCCGGCCTCACCGTTTGTCCCGCGCAGAAGCCGAGGCCACAGCCAAGCGGCCGCGCACCACCATCACCGCCAAGCAGCTGGAGACGCTGAAGAGCGCCTACAACACTTCGCCCAAGCCGGCGCGCCACGTGCGCGAGCAGCTCTCCTCCGAGACCGGCCTGGACATGCGCGTGGTGCAGGTCAGCGCTCGGCCGCCTCCCCCGGCCCCAGAAGGGCCACGCGCTCCGCGGGAAGCCGGGCGGTCACTCACCATCCCTACCCCCCAGGTGTGGTTCCAGAACCGCCGGGCCAAGGAAAAGAGACTGAAGAAAGACGCTGGCCGGCAGCGCTGGGGACAGTATTTCCGTAATATGAAGCGCTCCCGCGGCAGCTCCAAGTCCGACAAGGACAGCATCCAGGAGGGACAAGACAGCGACGCCGAAGTCTCCTTCACTGGTAAGTTGGCCGCGTTAACTCGGGCTGCCTCTCTGGGGACGATCCACTCAGGCTCCTTGTTCCTGAGGCGACTGACCCGTTGCAACTCTGGAATTGTACAATACAAAGCTTCCTGAAGGCAGAGAAAATACTTCCATCCTCCTCTGAGGGACCCAACTCTTTTTCTACACCAGGAACGCTGCTCACATCCCTTAGATACTTCTGTTTGGGGCTGTATTGTGACCTCGGTTACTAGCACAGCCCCTGGGCCCTTAAATTCTCTCATCTATAAAATGATTCCCTCCCATGCCCCCCTCCTCCAGGGTTGCCCCATCCTGGGGTCTGGCTGGGGTAGCAAGCCTCCTTGGAGGTGTAGCTGAAGGGGCTCTGGGCAGCGGGAGTGAGGGGGCAGACAGAAAGCAGGGCTAAGTTCTGAGAGGGCTGAAGAGACTGTCGCTGACCCACTTGTTCCTGTTTATAAGACAGTCTCCTCTATTCAGTTAGGGTACTGATAGAGGGGTGAACTTCTCAGCCAAGCTCTCTGTTTGTTTGTGTTTTGTTTTGTTTTGTTTTGTTTTGTTTTGTTTTGTTGGTTTTTTGGTTTGTTTTTTAATTGCAGATGAGCCGTCCATGGCTGACATGGGGCCTGCTAATGGCCTGTACAGCAGCCTGGGAGAGCCTGCTCCTGCGTTGGGCCGGCCTGTAGGAGGCCTGGGCAACTTTACCCTGGAGCACGGAAGCTTGTCGGGTCCAGAGCAGTACCGAGAGCTACGCCCAGGCAGCCCCTATGGCATACCCCCATCTCCTGCAGCCCCCCAGAGCCTTCCTGGCCCCCAGCCTCTCCTCTCCAGCCTGCTATACCCAGACACCAACTTGGGCCTTGTCCCTTCAGGACCCCCAGGTGGGCCCCCACCCATGAGGGTGCTGGCTGGAAATGGGCCCAGCTCCGACCTGTCCACAGAGAGCAGTTCTGGCTACCCAGACTTTCCTGCCAGCCCTGCTTCCTGGCTGGATGAAGTAGACCACGCTCAGTTCTGACCGAGGCCTCTGCTTCCCCTGGCTCTAACTCAGGGGTCTTGGTGCTGCCTCTGGGTGGACGGCTAGCCCCACCCCATGCTGTCCATTCCAAGGACCTCTGAGGGAAGGACAGGGTTCCCAAGTGAGAGAATAGGGACTGTCCCACTTCCAGGCTCTCTGGCAGCTGGGGCTGAGGGACTCCAAAGCCCTTCCTTGGACACAAGGGTGGCCTGCCTGGTGGCTGTCCACAAGCCAGTGATCATTTCTTGTAAGCATTTCTCTTTCTTTACTGGCCAGTTAACCCTTGCTGCTATTTCCAGCAGGGCAGGAGGCTAGGCCTACCTACTGTCCTGGCAGAAAACAACAGTAGCATCTTGCGTCATCGCTTCTGATGGGGCTTGGTAGGAGACTGTGCCTGTGTCCTCCCTGGCCACTGACAAAACCTGGGAGCACACCTCTCCTCCCCACTGCTGCCAGCTCTCCCTCCCCGGAGTCTCCAGATCATTCTGTTCTGGAATGCAGTGTGCTGGGGGAGTAGAGCTTTCTGGAGCCCTTTCTCCAAGGTGTAGCCTCTAAATGTGAGAACAATTCCCCTTTCGGAGGCACAGCCTCCCTCGGATGCAGAGCAGAATTGTGCACTGCAAACAGACACCTTTGCCAAACAGACTGTGGTCCCAAGCAGGGTTGGGGCTGGTTCTGCCAGCCCAGACCAGGAGATCTCCCTGACTGGAGGAGGCTGGGCTGGGGCTCCTCCCAAGCCAATCTGTTTTAGACACAAAGCTTGACCATGTGAAAGTTAAGATCATCCTGAAAACCAGGATCTTGGCTACCTGTTGGTTCTGTAAACATCCTGTAACTTTTATTTATTCCCTGGTGATCCACTCTTTCCAAGACTTCAATAAATTTGTCAGTTTCAGTGCTAGAAGGCTTGTGTTTTTAGTGAGCCTGGCTGAGATTGTTGCTGTGGTAGTGGTGTCCTCTCAGAGTGTAGTGGTGCTGGAGCTGCTAAAACAGGCCCCCTGGTATCAATGTGGCATCTGCTCTCTCTGGTATTTTCCATTAAGCCCTGAAAATAGGCATGGTATTGACTATCCATTCACAGGGGGAGGGGGACTAAGTCTCTACCATCTCCCAGGCCAAGGTCTAGGATGTCCAGGGAGCCACCAAACACAGTAGGAGTGCCCTGAGAAGGCTCTGGAATGACTCAAGCTCTCTATAGTTTGGATTCCAGCCAGTCTTAACTGCCCTGCTAACTTGCTGTGTAACCTAGAGCCAGTGACTTGACTTCTGTGAACCCTAAACAGAAATGACAGAGCCCTTGAAAGAGATACCTAAAGGTCAAGGCAGGGCCACCGGCCTGTGAGACCAAGGGAAACACACTCCATCCTTCTGCAGGTCTGCAGGGCTGACCTCTCCTGAGGGTTTCCCTCTGGTAAAATGGGAGTCTAGACAGGGTACTGGAGGAGAGGGAGGGAGAGGATAGATTGTTGCTGGTATGCTGGATGAGCAAGTGGCTTTCACTAGTATAGAAAACTATTGGTGTAGCCAAGCAGATCTGCTTGAAACTGGGGATCCGCTCTCCCACACTTGATCTCCACGGAACCTTGGGTCTCTTGAATGGACATCAGCTTAATGATCCGATGTTGTTACTGGGTGTTTTCAGGCACCCTGTGAATATCTCCAGCACCCACCCTTCTCACTAAGGAGACAGCCAGGCCCAAGAAAAGGAGCAAGGGAGAGAAAGGCAGGGAACGTGGCCTGATAGAATTGGCCCCAAAAGGGCAGAGAGGGAGATTAAAGGACTAGCCTGGCATTCACGGTGCTGTCACAGACTATAGTGAGTCAGGCCTGGAAATTCTCATTTCTGGGTTACTGAACTCTTCATTTCATAGAGCTGTCTCCAGACCCTTTCCACACTGATCCACAGGCTGTTGCCCACAGAGAGACTGAGGTCCGGAGTAGGAAGGGTTTATCCTGGTGGGACACCTGCTGTGGTACAAGAAAGAGCCCTGCCCAGCTCCACTCCTCAGACCTACATCTCTACCCTGAACTTCCTGGGACTTGGGAGAATGAGTCACCACACCACCCAGTACAACAGGTGAGAAAGAGCCCCCTCATCCCCTGCCCCCAGGCAGGGTTTCTCTGTGTAGTTCTAGCTGTCCTGGAACTCACTCTGTACACCAGGCTGGCCTCAAACTCACCTGAGTGCTGGGATTAAAGGTGTGCACCACCACTGACTGACTTGAGGGCTTTCAAGGCCCTGTAAGTGTACTAGTAGGGAGTAAGGGGGTGCACACACTCTCCGGACATACTAGGCATGGCAGAGGGGGATGGTCCTGTGCATGGGACTGAGGTGGAAGAGATGAATTTGAATTTTCTTTTAGGAAGACAGGAGCTGAAGAGACAGCAGCTCAAGCCCCGCCCACCAGGCCAGCCCCTCACCCCAGGCCACTTGGGACCTTTTAGGCTTTGACAGGTTAATGAAGTGCTAAGCGTTCCCTCGGGCCCTCCTCCGGTCTGCTGAGCCCCTCTGTCTCTCTCCAGCTGGCCTTGTCGATAACTTTAGCGCCTAAGCAGCAGGAAATGGGGTGGTGCCGAGGATGAACGACTCAGGTACCTCCCACCTATACAGATCCCGAGTGTGCTCATTTGAGTGATCTCGCTTGCCTCAGTTTCCCTTTCTGAACAACTCTAATAGGACTGCTATCTAATTACCCTCCCCAGCCCCCGAAGGCCTGGAGGTTAGTGATTGCACAGCAGCGGGCGCGGATCAGAAACGCCTGTCCCCTCCCCTGCTCAAGCTCAAGCGGCAGGAATCAGAAAGCAGACGCGGGGCCTCCCAACTAAGCCCCTGCTCACCGGCTGGCCGTGGAGGTTCCAGAGGTACAGAGAGGACCTAGGCTACCAGCGGTCTTCAGGCCCTGGTGGAGAGAGGATTGCAGGTGGCATAGATCTGCAGGGATTTACTGTGGGTGGTGCATGAATGAGGTATGCATCTGAAATTCAGGATCTGTGCCTTGGCTCCCCAGGTCCTGCCTTCCAGAAGCCTCAGACTCCAAAGGGTTTAAAGTACCCTGCGGGTGGGGACGGGGTGCTACAGACAGGGACTAACTAGCCTTAGGTAACCAAGAGGAGAGTGTGAGGGTTCCGAATCCCTGCCTGTGTTTTGAACATATCTCTTGATTGATCGCAGAGACGCCCCTGCCCAAGGATAGCGTGGGTCAGCCGTGTGCCCATCTGCTCGCCAGCCAGCCAGCAGGAGAGTCCCATGGGCTTTGGGTGGGAAGCTCAGAGGAATGGTGGGGGTTGCAAAGGCTGGGATCACCCACTTGGCCTTTGATAACTTTTGAGTCTAGCAACTGTATTGTATCTTTAAAGGGAAGAATCCCAGCGACTTTTTAAAGGGGGAGCAATTTTACCTACAGGTTTAGTGGCACTGCTTGTAATCCTAGCACTTGGGAGGCTTAGGCATAAAGATGAGGAGTTCAAACCCACCTCCATTTAAAAATATTATGCACTGCCTAAAAGGGGTGGGGGCAGTTAATTTCAACCAACACACACGAACACACACACACACACACACACACACACACACACACACACACAAAGCTTTTCTGTCTTATATGCAAAATTCATACTTAGGACCCCTTCAATCTAGGACACCTGGGGACATACTCCTCCCCTCTCCCCTTTCCCCTCTCCCCACCCGGCCATCTGCCACTGGATCAGTCCCCAGGCTGCTCAAGAGTCCAGTTCCAGGGCAGGTCCTGTGGAGTAACCGCTGCGATAAATCAGAAGGGTTTCAAAGGTTCCAGTGTGGAATGCTGAATCCCAGGGGCTGTAATGATCAATTCTTTAAGCCCATAATTGTTCAAATTACTCTGAGCAACATAAAACATTAATTTTAGGAAATTTAATAGAAAAAAGCTCTTTAAATCCACAGCGAGATAAATGAGACCAGTGCAGCCACCTTCTTCCATACCTTGGTGACATTGAATGATCTGAAAGCTATTTACATTTTCATTCTCCTTGGAAAATGTTGACAAGCTTTTGGCCACTGGTGAGGTTCACTGCAGCCAGGGAGGTCCCCTCCCCCCTAATTAATAGGGGAGCAGTGACTTCATAAGCAGAGTTTTCATCCATCTGCCTGGGTGACCTCAGGTGATGGCTCCCACCCTTCCGAAGCAGATGCAACCATGGCTCATTTTTTACCATAAAACTATTCCTCTCTGACCAGCAATCCCCCTCTTGGCATCTCCAAAGCAGGTGTGACACCAGGAAGCAGCTGCCATACCTGGACATATGGATAGAGTCCAAGATCATGCTTGAGGGAGGTCTGGGTTCTGTAGCCTGCAGGGGCAGTGGAAGTGGAATTACCTTGACAGATACTGCAGAGGACACCCAGCCTGCATGGATTCTCCCCGCACTGTCGAGGAGGTGGGGGCAGGCATTTCTCCAAGGGAGTGTGAGCTTGGCATCTTCAGAGATGGGGCAAGAGGGGTGGGTGTGGGGTACTGGATGCAGGTTGCTTGCTGGGGTTCCCTGCAAGTCCCACAGGTCCATTACTGATGATCACTAGAACTGGGCACGGGGCAGGGCTGGAGCCTTGTGCAGGTACCTCTCTCTTCAGGCAGCTTTTTGCTAGCTGCACAGTTTCACGGTGGGATAGATTTTTCCCTGGAGCCTGGGGGTCAGAGGTGGGGGGTGGAGATCTGTGATCAGGGGAAGTTCATGGAGAACGCTGGGTGGGAATTCAGCTCTAATCTCAGCTCACATCTGGTCAGCCGTGAGACCTGGCAGTCGCTGAACTGGCCCCTCTTTGAACCTCTTTTGCCTTGGCCTTAGCCTCAGTCATCAGGAAAATGCAATTCAGGCCACAGCAGGTCAGCGGTCCATACATGTGGGAGTTGTTCCTCGGTGGCACCACACTTTTTCCAGTAAGAGCAGCACCAAAGCAAACAAACAGTAAAAAATGTCACAAGTAAAAATGTCACAAGTGTGGGGAGATGGGAGCCCAGTGTGGGGAGATGGGAGCTCAGTGTGGGGAGATGGGAGCCCAGTGCATGAATGCCCGGAAATAAAAGTGGAGCTGCCAGACAAACAACTGTCATCTAATTCACACCCTGCAGAACTGAAAACAAGAGCCCAACAAATACCAGCTCACAGATGCAACACTGTTCACTCTGGGCCAACGGAAGCAGCCCAAACACCCACAGTCAATAAATGTATAACTCAAACTCTGGTCCTCATTTCTGAGCAGATGTTTTCAGCCACATGGGGGGGGGGTGCACCTTGGGGTCCACACAGGAAGAGGAAAAGTCACATGACTCCCGATTACATGAACCAAGAAATGTCCAAAAGATCTAATGCAAATAGAATTTGGGATAAGAAGGAAGGCTGAGGGACCCAAGCTCTGTTCTAGAATTTCATGGAGCCCAGTGTGGGGAGGTCAGTATTCACTCTACAGCATCTGGGCAAACTGAGGGATTGTGATCTGTTGAGTCTACCCTAGCTTCTCCCTAAGGTGGACCTGGGCCTTATGACAGTAGACAGTGGGCTCAGTCTAGCCTGACTGGCATCAGCCAGGGCTTAGTCTCTAAGCCATTAGTATTAGGGACATATACTCTACCCACACATGAAGACTGGAGTCCTTCCAGGTTAGCCTTGACCTTGGAGCACCCTTCTTGGCGAGGAGTCTTAAGGGACCTATTGCCCTCCAAGGGCCTAGTGATCATTTATAAAGTAGCTCTCTCCTATGCCCTGGTAATGTCCCCTGGCTGGTTCATACTGGTCACTAGCCTTGTCTGACCTCTGTGATGTTCGCCTGCTCCCTCCCCGTTGTCTCTCTTTGCTTAGGGAACAATGTCCCTGGAAGGGTAGCATCTACCCTTTGGAGAAATGGGTTTGGCAGCCACTTGCTCTGAATGGGAGGGGGGACTTCCTGGACCCTTACCGTGGAATACTCGCAGAAGGCACTGAAAACCATGGGGCCAATCTCCTTGGAAAGGAGCCAGCTACTGTTGCATCATCTGGGCATCCAGGACTGAGGACGTGGTCAGAGGGCTTCTGACTATTTTGTCTCCAGGATAGCACCTGTAGCCAAGCATGTCCCCAAACTGCCTTGGAGATTTTGGGACATGGGAGCCCTATACTTTCCAGAAGATTTCCGTTTGAGCTAGTCCTCCAGGAAAGATTGCATCCAAGTCTCTGCCCCCTCCCATGAGTCTGGTTGGAAAAAAACTGGGCTCCATACCTAACTTCTCTGGAAAGGGCTAGCTACCCCTCCCACCCTCAATGCTTTGTTCAGACCTCTAGCTAATCCCATGAATGACAAGGTTTAAAATTTAATTAGCAGGTTTCTCTTATGCAAACTCTTCTCATTAAACTAAGTGTCCCATTAGTTAAAATGGAGGATGGTGGGGGTGGGGTGGTGCTAAGGCCAGCAGGCTTGTCTGAGGTGTATAACTGGCAGGGAGCTTTACGGGAGGCGGACCCATTTCTCCCTTACCCCAGGCCTTGGCTACCTCTAGTTTGGGTCAGAACAGAAGTAATGTCCTTCAGGGGACATTAGTAGAGCTTCCAAAATGGCCAGGCTGTCAAGGGGTTATGGTGTCTGGGACTGTCTACCCCTGTCCCAGATGATGCTGTAGCCAGCAGGGTCATGAAGTCATGAAGTCGCCAGGCATTTAAAAGTGGGATAGGAGCCGGGCGTGGTGGCGCACGCCTTTAATCCCAGCACTCGGGAGGCAGAGGAAGGTGGATTTCTGAGTTCGAGGCCAGCCTGGTCTACAAAGTGAGTTCCAGGACAGCCAGGACTACACAGAGAAACCCTGTCTCAAAAAACCAAAAAAAAAAAAAAAAAAAAAAAAAGTGGGATAGGGTAGGTAGTGCTACCCCCTCGTGCCTGTCACCTGCTAAGGGCTCAAGTCACAAAGCCTGGTGGCCACTGTGCCCAGGACTCTCACTCAGCTCCCTCCCCTACGGTTTCAAATCCCAGAGGCAGAAAGAAGAAGGTGAGCTTAGTGTTTGTGGACTCCTAGAGCTGGCATTCCCTAAGGAGAATCTGGAAAATACAAGGTCTCATTTCACCCATGTGCGCATACTCTTTGTATATGCAGGCGCACATGCGTGCATGTGTGTGTGTGTGTGTGTGTGTGTGTGTGTGTGTGTGTGTGTGTTTGTATTCTGCCTGGCAAAGGGTTTATTTTAAAATTTCTGCTTTGAAAACTTCTTAACTGGGAATAATGGTGCACACCTTTAATTCTAGTACTTAAGAGACCAATCTCTGTGAGTCTGAGGCTAGCCTGATCTACCTAAGAAGTCCCAGGATAGCCATGATTGATTGTACAAGAGACCTCGTATCAAAAACAAACAAACAAACAAACACAATCACATGCACAAAAAGAAAACTGTTTCCTTAGGAGATGGTCAGTGTGGTCACGTCCCTGGTCCCTGATGGCCCTCCAGAGCTTTGGACAGAGCTGGTTTTGGGACTGCCTGAATAGCTAGCGATAGGTGGCAGAGTTGAGGGTGCTCTGGGATCTCAGGTCTGAGGTCCCCTAAGGGGAGCTCTTAGGCTTCAGGGAGTCTTGGAAAACAGTAGTATGAGTGAGGAAGGGAATGTAGGTTAGCAAGAGCACCGCCTGCCTCCTCGCACGGGTCTGCAGTTCCTGAATCTTTGGAGAGAGCAACACTCCAGATATCCTATGCCAAGGAGTCAAGATAGCAGGCCTGAATCCTAAGGTGGACTTCATGAGTTTTCCTGTAATTTGGGCATACATGGGCTCTACCCTGTTGGTCCCCCACAATTGAGGGGGACAATGCATTTCTTAGACCCAAATATGACCTTGAATAAGGCAGCAAGTCCCCCAGAGGGTCAGAGGACAGAAATAGGGCTGAGCTAGTGCAACTTGGAGCCAGCACTCTGTGATGACCTCTAACACCACGTGTACAGAGAGGCTAGGGAATCTTTGTGGGGTTTTAAAGATTTATTTATTATGTGTAGGTACACTGTAGCTGTCCTCAGACACATCAAATCTCGTTACAGATGGGTGTGAGCCATCATGTGGTTTCTGGGATTTGAACTCAGGGCCTTTGGAAGAGTAGTCAGCACTCTTAACCACTGAGCTATCTCTCCAGGCCCGGTTTTTTGTTTGTGTTTGTTTTTTTTTAAAAGACCTATTCATTTATTTATTCCAAATTATTTTTTATTTATTTTTATGTATATGAGTGCTCTATCTGCCTGTATACCTACATTCCAGAAGAGGGTATTAAATCTCATTATAGATGGTTGTGAGCCACCATGTGGTTGCTGGGAATTGAACTCTGGACCTCTGGAAAAGCAGTCAGTATTCTTAATCACTGAGCCACATCTTTGTTCCTTGCATTTTTTTTCTTATGGTTTTTGTCTGGGTGTAAACAGCTTGTCCATTAAAAGCAGGAAAGCCCAGAATTCAGCTAACATGTTTAGTGGAGTGACAGTACAACTTCAGCAGCAGGGCAAGGTACACCGCCAGCACCAGGCTATGGTGACAGGAAACCCTGTCTCAAACAAGAAAACAAACAATAGTAAGTGTTTAAGGAAAGTTAATTACATTACAAAAGTGCCTAACTATTGTCCTTGGGGTGCCCTAAGTCATAGGAGCCCAAGTATGAGTTTCTCATATAAGAGAGAAAGCATTACATTTTAAAATGTATCTGTTGGTTGAAATTAATCCCCCATTGCAACGGTTTTAAGCAGGGTCTCATGAGTAGCTCAGGCTATTCTCAAACTGAGCTGGGTTTGAACTTCTGATTCCCATCGTCAGCCTCCCAAGCGCTAGGATTACAAGCAGTACCTCCAAGCCTGTGGGTAAAATTGCTGCAATTAAAGAATTGTTTGGGCTCTTCTATTTAAAGATGCAATATAGTTGCTAGACTCAAAAGTTGACAAACCCAAGCAGGTGGCCTCGGGCTATCCCGTCACTCAGGGTGGCACAGGCACAGAGATCAGAAGCAGAGGTGGGCCAGTTCACCACGCAGTTTTCACAGAGTGTAAGAGAGCCTGGGCTGATTCTCCCTCTGAGGCTTTCAGCACCTGAGGCTGAGCTGAGATAGATCTGAGCTTTTCCAGTTGTCAAGCTCGGTGGTCCTTTCTTACTGCAGCCGGTTACATTTCTAGAATAATAGAACTGCCCAAACTGGCTCCCTTCTGGAGCTGACTGGGCTCCTAGGACAGTGGTGTGGGGACATGCAGGTCCCTATTCGGCACCGAGAACAAGTTCTTAAGGAGCCAGCACAGGTGGACAGCAAACTTACACGCTCTCTCTTCCTAAGACCTCGTGCCTTCACCAGTCCCATGCAGCTGTGCAGCCTCATAGCCCTGCCAGGTCTGTTGCTGCACCCCATGACCCAGCAGACGCCCCAACCATCCATTGCCTGTTTATAACCTGATAGGGGTGGGATATAAACCCTTGGCCACCCCAAGGCCCAATGACCCTGCTCTGGCCTCCCAAATCCGACAATATTACGAAGGATTTGTGTCCCAGAGGAATAATGCAGAGTTAAATTACATCCGCTCTGGCTTAAATTTTCATATTCCTATCTCTCATCTCCATAGAGAATTTCCACTCGAAGCTTCATGGGTTGCCTCTGCCAGCTGCTCGGGGCTCCTAATGAAATTATTCCTTCGGTGGGAGAGGTAGGTTTCCGGGCGACCCGCCCACGGGGGGAAAAGGTAAAAAGCCAGAGTTCAAATTATTTATCTCCCTAATAACGTCACAGAGCACATGCATTATGTGTCAGAGGCCGGCAGCTGTCAGGGCCTCGAGCAGCCCAGCGGTGCTGTGTGTGGAGGTAGGAGTGGAAGTCATCACAAGGGCATAGCGGGAACAAAGGTGCCGCGCTGTGGCAACTTGGACATGTGCTGGGAGAAGTGGGTCCCTGAGTATTATCTCCACATCCTAGGATAGGGATGGCAGTTTCCTGTGGGTGGCTGTGGCTGCGGCCCCTGGTGAAGCGCAGGCTCTCCCCAGAGGCTGTCAGGAGCTATGGGGGGTTAGCATCTGCAGACTTCCAGGCCTGCACAGGGTGTGTTCAGAAAATGTGGAAGGAATGAAGTAGCCCAGCCCAGGAGCAGGGCAGGGGTATAGGGAGAAGGAAAGCCTGGGTCCTGTCCCGTAGGACCTGCTGCTCAAACAGAAGGAGGCCTCTGGGGGACAGCCACTCGGGGAAAGTAGGAAAAAGAGAGACACTCAAGGTGGGGAGTCTTAGAGGCAAGAAGAGGCAGAGGCCTTGGATGGAAGCAGGCTTAAGGACTTATGAGGACTTGGGAGCAGGTTTAAAGGTCCCAAAGCACATAAGGAAAACAGACCTCTTTTTGGCTTACAGGCACTGCCCCTGGCTCATCTCTCCCAGGAACTTTTGCCTCCCTGGGCCTCAGTGGCCATATCTTTGGGCTCCCACATCCCAGCTGGGCAAAGAGAGCAAAAAGAAACTTCAGATTGATCCCAGCTCCTCTGTTGGCTTTAGCCTGTCTCTTGGCCGATGGCTCCCAGACTGTCACCCCTCAGGAGGCACCGATGGCCCCTTGTCTTGTACTTATAGCCACTTAATCTGTTTGAGCGGATAACCCCCAATATATCTCCAAATATTGATCAGCGTTGGGCTGATAGAAGTTCAAGCTCACAAGGTCTTGCTCTTTGACCCCCAAATAGGGTATGAATCTCAATCGAATAGACTGATACTCACATTGGCTTCTATGAACGGGCTGGAGGCTGTGAGAAAATCAATGAAGAGAGCAGAAGACTCACGATTTATAGAACACCTGCCATTTTAATATTAGAATAAATGTTATATTGCACAGGGGGAGGGGGTCGCAAGGAAAATATTTCTTAGAGAGCTGTTTCTGTTGGAGAATGATGTGCATGGGATTTTATGAAGTAAAATTTATAGACCTCATTTAGGCTTATAATTTAAAACTCCTGATGAGAAAGACATTAAGTAGAGTGCTTGGGTGGGGGGTAGGGGCCGGACATGTGGGTGGACTCAGAGCTGGAGTGAGTGCTAGCTGGGGAATGGGGCCAGGAGGCCACCTCTGCTAAGGCCTGTGCGGCTTGATGTGAGGCCACAGCAGGCTCAAAGCGCTAGGCTGGGCTGTGGGCAGCAGGTATCTCCTTCCCAGGATCTCAGAACCCCAACCCCAGTATGCTTGGCACAGAAGAGCCTGGAGGGTGAGCCGACTTGCAGAGCTCCTCACACATACAGACATACCCACTCAAGATGTTGTTGTCCATCCTGTGTATGCACAAGGCTACAGAATGTCCAGTCACATGAATGCACAGAGATACATGCACGCACACATGTGCTCTAGATATAGACATGTGCGCATGCTGGATGTGCACCCAAGTGCATGCTCACACACACAGGAGCACACAAAGAAACATCATATACACAGTCATGGGCACACAGGCATGCTCCCCTTTTCTGCCGGAGCTCCTCCAGCTCTGACCATTCCCCATTCTGCTCCTTAGGAGCCTCATGCTGCCTTGTCAGAAGGACACCTCAATGCCATCTACCAAACAAACTTCCAGGAAAGGGTCCTGGGCTCTGGAACCAGGCACTGTTGTGAAGGCCACTGAAAGAGTGTACTGTCAGGGATGGTGCCACAGAAGGGAGCCAGCATCCACCAAGAGAGAAGCAGTAGCCTGGCTGACAGCCTACAGAGGCGGAGCGGGAAAGGGCTACACCTGGAATGTCAGCCCAGGGTGTCCCTTCAAGAGTCGTCTTTCTGTTAGAGGTTAGTCAAGGCCCTCTTTGGACCCTCAACTTCTTTGTGTCTTTGAATACAGTACTTACTTACCATTGAGGGTCCATTTTCCTGCATGTGGTTGAAGAGGTTTGACTGTCCATCCTTCTGTGCCTGGTGGTCTGAGCATTGAGGACTATAGGCCCAGCATCTGACTCTGAAATTTTCTGAGGGGCTAACTCAGACTCTAACCTGCTCCTTTGAAGTCACCTGTTAGACAACCTGCATGAAGCTCTAGAACAGCAATTCTCCAAAGAATAGTTGTCAGGGTTCTGGCAAGACCTAAAGGATGAGGGGAGTCACAGACAGTGGTAGAAATGGGCAGAAGTGTCATTCCTCCAGGTCTGGGACACCTCAGGAAAACTGGGAGAACTGGGTCCCCAAGCTCTGACTCCATAGTATAGGTAGACATAGCAGCTGTCTGCCCTGCAAGCAATCTCTGGGCTTCATCCAGGGCCCACTCTGGTTACTCCTACACACACACACACACACACACACACCTTCATATTCAACATTTCCACCCAGCCAGGTCTACCTACACACGCCCACCAGGCTTGGACCAGGAGGCTCACCAGGACAGTCTATTCTCTCTGTCTTCATTACTCACAAACCTTTCCAAGCTTCTAGGCTCAGCCTGCTTACATCCGGTCTTTTGTCCAAAGCACTGAGAATTAAAGGGGAAGTGGAAATGCTCACGCCTCATAGCAAAACCACAGACACTGTGGAAGATCAAGCCTGTTGTTCTCAGTTGGAGGCAGTAGCCCCGCCCTCGGCTCAGCTCCAACTAGAGAAAAGGCCACTCAGTGCCTGCCTAGCTCGTCCCTGGTCCTGCGGGTACTGGACACTTCCCAGGGCCCACGCCAGTTGGAATGCCCGGCAGAGGAAGCCTGCATGCACCACTGGGAAGGGGACCCCTCAGCCGCACACTGAGACCTTGGCTCCCCTCTCCTGGCTTTCTCTTTCTCCATCAGCATCCATAGCTTCCTTGGCCCAGTCCTGCCCTGGTGATTAGGAATGGCTCCACTGTGTGACCTGCAGGCACCCAGGACAGAACGAGAGTGTGGGAAGAGTGTCCTGAACAATAAATGGGTCCCAGGACTGTAAGGGACACCTCATAACCCACACCTTCCAAAAACATAGAAACCCACAGTGCAGTTTTTATCCCCGGTCCTCCAAATGCCACCTGCTGCAGGTTCCTGGCCTGGGAGTGTCACTTCTTTCCTGGCACTGTTTATAGGTGATCAGCTGCTGTCTTAGCTTTGCTGCAGCCCCTGAGGTGTGGGAACAGTGCCTCCCACCCCCGTGCAGTACTGGACTCTCTAAGCTGCCCGAGCACTTTAATCACAAGCGCTTGGGCAGTGGCCTTCGAGCCACTGGCTGCGGCTCTCCTGTAATGAGATGAGGGCTCTGTCCTGTACTTCCTTCCATAAACCCTGCCCACTGCCCACAGCACTGCAGGGGGTGGAGCAGGCATATTTTACATTAAAGGAGTGGGTCGAGCTAGGGAGACTGCCTCCTCTCCGTGGTCCATTCTGCCCCCGGAGGCGATAAATCTCCAAGTCTGTGATTTGTGGCTTTGCGCTCCCAATAAATTAAATCTTTCTCGATGAAAAGGTTGGCGCTCCGGGCTCAACACAGGTCACTGTATTTGTCCAAAGCGAGTGGCTGGGAAGCAGGCACAGGGCCCAGTCTGTGCTGTCCACCCAGCTAGTGCTCTCCTGGAGGTGAACAGCTTACTCTGAGGAAGCAGGCTGGGGGGTGGGTGGGTACAGAATTATTCAGTTTCTGTACAGAACTTAGGGTCCTCTACACCAATGGACCCCTAAGCAGGTCTGTGGTTCCCTTAAGCCTTCGCCACCAGGGGACATTTTATCTCTTGATCTAAAAATTCCAAACTCCATCCGCTTGCCAAGCACAGACGGTGGGTCAGGCAGCTCCGCTCTCCAAAGCTTCCTGCAATACTCTAGCCATCTCTGTTCTTCATCTGTGAAAGGAAGAGGTGGCCACCCAGGGAGCTGGCACTAAGCTTCAAGTGCAGTCATCTCTAAGGACTTGCTCTAAGGCTAGGACCTAGGAGGATGCAGCTGACAGGGATAACGGAGAGGTGGACTCCAGCCTCCAGGTTTCGCTGCCAGCTTGCCCCCGGCTCACTGATGGGTGTCAGTGCCCAGGACAGGTTGGTACTTCATGAAAGACTGTTCCATCAGCTTCACCTCAGACCAAGAGAAGTCCACACCCATCAGAGCTGAGCTCCTGGCCTTTCCTGGGAGGTACCATGAGGGTTTGGGGTGATAGAGAATTCACAAAATCATTTAAGACTTTAAATACAGCTCCTGGCTGTGTTTAAACTTCAAATCAGCGTCAGCAACCAAAAGGTCTGCATTTTGGAACAAAAAGATTTATGGACCTAGTGAACACCTGACCTCCAGGGAAAGTGCCCAAATTACTCAGTACACAGTCGCCTTGCAGGGTCTGAAGAAGCTGGGACCCTGTCCAGGAGCCAAAGTCAACACTGCTGGGCCCTGGTGCTCCAGTTTCAGGTGGTGGGATTGACTGGGCTCTGAGAGCCCACATTCTTGATGGGCAGGGGCTTAGGCACTGGCACCGGACACAAAAGCCTTAACCCCAGCTTCCTGGACTCAGGTTGCAAAACCATTACGTTGATTAATCAAATCGCTTGCAAAGCTCTGGGCCTCTTTGGTTGATTGCATTGGGCAGTCCCTCCTACAGCATCCCCCCGCCCCAGAAGACCTGACTATTTATTTTCTTTTGGGTGGAAGAGTGAGGGGTGGGCCAGGTCACTCTGCATTGGGAAGGGTTTGGTGTGGGAAGGAGGAAGAGGCCGATGGACACTTAAATGCCATACAAGATATTGTCATTGATCAAGTAAGTGGACAAAACAAAGACACACCTTGTATCCCAGACTAGGCTCAGCTCAGGGAGGGGACAAAGCAGGAGGAGGCTAGGTCAGAGGGTTTGTGTTCAAACTCTGAGTTGCCTGAGATAGCCCACCAGGATACCTCAGAGGAGGAGACCTGAGAAGACCTCTCCCCAGTTTTTTGTTTGTTTGTTTGTTTGGTTTTTTTTTTTGAGATAGGGTTTCTCTGTCTAGCCCTGGCTGTCCCGGAACTCACTCTGTAGACCAGGCTGGCCTCGAACTCAGAAATCCACCTGCCTCTGCCTCCCAAGTGCTGGGATTAAAGGCGTGCGCCACCACGCCCGGCTTCTCTCCCCAGTTTTTATAAGCACAGGTTTTACCTGCTGTCTTTTCATCTGAGGTAGAAGCGGGGCATATCCACACAGCCAGCTGGGCTCACAGCTGGGAGCAGCTACCATCTCCAGCACACTACAACATCCCTGCTGCACAGGCCCAGCTTCCTAGGAGTCAGTCTCTCTTCCTTATACACTCCTGCCCAAGCCCCTCCACCAACCTCTCTTCCTGAGACCACCCCCCTCCCCCGTCTCCATTCCTGCCCTGACCTCAGTGGCTCACCCCGCTAGAATCACGCAAGTATGATACAAGTCTGTGTGTTACCCAGGCCTTGTAAGTCAGGACAGGAAAGGGGGTTAAGAGACAGAATGGAGTTGGCATGGGTCAGACGGCAGAGCTAGGCTTCGGGAGGGGACCAAGAAGCAGTCACTGGGTTTCAGGGTCACATATATCAGGTCTATGTAGAAGTACTCTGAGATTAACACCACAGCTACCCTCCTTGTGGCTTGATACAAAGGGAAAGAAATATTAGCCCTGGGAGCCATAAGTCAGATGTCTGGGTATGGTGAGACCATGTTCTCTCAGAGCCTTTCTCTATGGCTCCACTATCCCTTGGCTTGTGGCCACATTACCCTAACTGCCACCCCTGTCACCCCATGACTACTCTTCCTCTGCCTGTCCCATTAAGGACAGCTGTCACTAGATGAAACTCACCCTGATCACCAGTCACATAGCAAGGGCCCACCTAAATCTCATCTGCTGAGACCCTTTCCTAGATGGGGCAAAGGTGAGGTTTGGACACTTCCTGGGGCATAATTTAGCAAACTGCTATAGAGACTCAGTTCTGCTGTGGAACAAGCTGGGACATGCCCCATCATCTACTTAGATGGACATGCTCCTGCTCATTTAAAACAATGGCAGGGCCTACAGAACCATCCAGTAAACCCTACCTAGGAAGACCCTGCCTACTTCTTGGCCTAAGAATTTAGCCCTTGGGATCTCTTCCCACTTACAGGCAGGAAAGCCAAGGAGAAGGAAGTCATGGGCTGTGAGCTGCTGCATGCATGTGCACTCCCAAGCAGGTGTGTTGGTCTCACAGAGCATGCTCCAGATGCCTTTGTGGCTCTGAGCCCCTCTTCAGGTGGGTGTTCTTTCTTATCCAAGTTGGAACCCCAGGCTCCACCATTGGCACATCCAAAAACAGCAGACTGGTACTGGTACAGAGCTCAGCTGGTAGAGCATGTCTAGTCCGCATGAAGCCCTTGGTCCGATTCCCAGCACTGTAAAATCTGGGTGTGGTGGCACATGCTGATGACACCCAAGCACTCAGGAGATAAAAGAAGAAAGATTGGGAGTTCAAGATCATCTTTGGCTACCTAATGAGTTCAAGGCCAGCCTGGGTGGGCTACATGAGACCCTGTTTCAAAAAGTGGGGTGAAGATCATGAAATGGCTACTGCCAACAGCCTCTTGGGGTCATTAATAGGATACCAGATACTGAGTGCATCTCTTCAGTATGTGAGCTGAGACCTGCCTAGCCAGAGGAATCAAGGACCAACTCAACCCACTGTGGGCCTTGGGAGGGTTTTTGCATGCCAGGCCTTTTGATCCCCCACTTTTCTCTGCACACTATGCAAGGTAGAGCCTGCCTGCTCAATCAAGAAAGGCTGGGAGAAACCCTCAATATCCTTCTCCAGCAGTGTTGGGGTGAGGACCCCCCCACTCACCAGAGGCTCCAGAGCTCTGGCCCCACTGCTGACAGATTGGGGGTCTCTACGGTTTGGCAGGCTCCTACCAACATCTGTGCTTTGAGGACGGCGACCTGCACAGTGAGTCAGCTGAGCCCCAGAAGCAAGGAAGCTTGCTCAAGGCTACATGGAGTTAATGTCACAGACTTATTTGGCCTCCTGCCCTACCTCCCGTACCCACAAATGGAGTGGGGTTCAGCCACAGATCCGAAGCCCTGGGAGCAGCAGCCTCACACCTCCTCCGAGACCCTGCTAGGTCCAAAGCTGGGGAAACAAGTTCCTGGTGCAGCAGGAAGTGGATTCCATAGGTCCCTGCATACTGTGTGCAGAGGCAGGGAATCTTCCTCTACCCAACTGGATCAGGAGCTCACCCTCTTGGTGCTACCTCCTTTGTGAGGGATAGGTGCCGCTGACAGGCAGAACTCCACAAAGAAGTGGGCCATGTGGAGCCAGGACTGGCCGGGGAGAGGAGACTGCCAAAGGGCTCCTGATGGCATTGGGTTGCACAGCACAGAAACCAGACCCGAAAGAGCAGCATCTGAGAAGAGCAGAGCCTTTGTCTGCTCTGGGGGTGAACGGCAGCCACTGGCCTCACTCTGCCTTCCTGCTGACTTAATCTGGGCTTTTGTCAGGGAAGCACCCTGCAGCAGGAATTACCTGGGCTTTGGTTACAGTTCCTGGGCCTCAGCCCTACTAATGCGCTCAGGAACAGGTGAGGGGGTACACAGGAGGCTGTTTCTGTTCAACCCCGGGAACTTTCACATGAGCGCCACCCCAAGTCTAGAGGCTTCTTGAGGCTTTCCGCTCTCTCTACACGTGTGAAGACCGGAGAGGTGCAAGCTCACAAGTGGATTTCTAAACTTGCAACCCGGCTGGCTGCCCAGCAGAGAAGGGCCACAAGACCTGAAGATAAGTACTTTTACATAAACCAGATGCGATCCTTGATGAAGTCTTCCCCCTGTCTCTCATCTTTCATTTTAGAAAGGGTCTCATGTAGTGCAGGCTGGCCTTAAGCTCCTGCCTCTACATTCCAAGTGTTAGGATTATAGGCTTGCACGGCCACACTTGATTTCTTATGAGTCAGGCACTTGGAGCTGGAGAACTGGCTCAGAGGTTGGTTCCCATCACCTACATGGTAGCTCACACTGTCTATCAATCCAGCTCCATAGGATCTGGGACCCTCACACAGACAGAAAACCATCAATGCACACAAAAGTAAATAAACCTTTCTAAAAGTCACTTGATAAACCGGGCGTGGTGGCGCACGCCTTTAATCCCAGCACTCGGGAGGCAGAGGCAGGCGGATTTCTGAGTTCGAGGCCAGCTTGGTCTACAAAGTGAGTTCCAGGACAGCTAGGACTACACAGAGAAACCCTGTCTCGAAAAAAAAAAAAAAAAAAAAC
>LR755130.1:130016-200396 GCA_902729485.2 Mus minutoides
ACACACACACACACACACACACACACACACACACACACGTCAGGTATGGTATGATCATTCCACAGACCATATATACAACCCATGATATACACAGCACATACACAGTCTCTGCACATCTGTCATCCTCCATCCACCTTTGCAGATAAGGGGCCGAGGCCTAGAGCATGTGATGATCTGCTCAGAGCTGATTCATGGCCAGTAGGATGATTCTCCCTCCTGATGACTTCTCTAGGGGTTGACCCAACCCCAGAGCAGTGTGGCAGCTTGATTGCTCCCTCCTAGACTGAGATTCTTTGTTGAGCACCAAAAACCCAGTGGGTGGAAAGAGCCATGTCCCCGTGTAAGGACACAGGAACAAACAAACCTCTGCTTCAGATCCTGCTGCCCGAGGAGCAAATTAGAACCTCACTAGAATCCTCATAAATCTTCCAAAGGAAAACTAAGGTGGAGGAAGAAGGGGGCGGGGAGGGAGCTGGGTCCCTTGTTAATTCTTCCAAACTGCTGTTTATTGAAATGAGGCTCCAGGGATAAACAAGGACCAGATCAATAGCAGCCTGTCTAATATAATCAGAATGGGGCCTTCCCAGCGACACTGGTGGCAGAGGCTGAGAGAGGCCAACCTGGGATCTGAGCCTCCCCTTCCCTCTGCAACCCTAGAGGTGCAGGCAGCTGTCCTCCAGGCTCTGCCCCCTCTGGCCCCCACCTCACCCTGCAGCTCCTGGCCAGTCTCCACAGTGCCCCATGCATAATGCTCCTTGTTCAGTTCCACTTGGCTGGGCTGCACACCACTTTTCCTGGCGTGTTCCCCACCCCCCAAAAAACCCCTGGACCCAAAAGTAACCAGTCAGTCCTGACTCAGACACGCTTCCTGCAGCCCCAGCCTCCTCATTCTGCTCTGTGTGGCTTTGAACTTTCTATGTAGCCCAGGCTACCCTTTAAACTCACCGTCTCTCTGCCCATGCCTCTCTAGGCATGAGAGTGTAAGCTTGAGATACCATGCTCAAGCCTTTTCTGTAATTTATATGAAGTGGTCTTCCAGGGTGAGGCTGTTGACCTGTCCATGTAGAAATAAGTAGGCAGATTGTCCCAGGCCTCAGGCCTTGTGGTTCTGACTTGCTGGTCAGCCAAGCCCTGCAGCACCAAACCCAAAGGCCTCCCCAGGGGGCGGTGGGACAAGGCCTCTCTGCCTTGGGGCGAGGCAGCAATGAGTAAATGCAGCGCCTCCTGGACAAAGACTTGAGTTTGAGGTATCCTGCTCACCATTGCCCTGTCTGCATTCGCCTGCCAGAGAAGGATGCAGAAGGCCTTCAACAGCTGCTTCCCTCCACATCTGGAGATTTGAGCCCTTTAACACCCCTCCCTTCCACAGTGGTGGCTGCACTTCTCAGCTGCCTCCACTGCCTTCTGTTGTATAAAAAATAACTCCAGGCAATGGTCTCCTGGAGGCCCTGAATCAGTCTTTTCAAGAGCGCTCTCTAAGTTTCCCACATTGCTTCAGGTCAGTGACTGAGCCCCATGACAAGGTGAGCCTGGCCTGGCTATTGAATTCATCAATTGTTTGGGAAAGAGGCATGTGCTATGTAGTCCTTGCTCAGGCTAGCCTTGTCCATCATTAAGAAGGCCTAAGGGATAGAGAGGTCTGAGAAGTGGCTGCATCCTTACCGCCCATGCGTGAAAGTGGCTTAGATGAGGACGTCAAGGCGAATTTCACAAGTCAACCTGAGTCATTCACAGCTCCTGTGTGTGTGTGTGTGTGTGTGTGTGTGTTTGTAATTGTTTTGTTTTCTTCCCAGTGGAAGGCCAGCAAATCTTCAACCCTTGGGAGAGAGTAGGAGGAAGGTCAGGACCCTCTGCCCAGGTCCATGGCTTGGACACAGTCTCCAACCATGAAGCTGTTCTGAGAAAGAGTCCAGGTAACTTTAAGTCAGGCAATCAATCCATGCCAAGCTTTGCCGGCATCCGAGTCTAAACACGCTTGTGAAATTTGGAAGGCACAGTCATTTTGTTTCTGGAGGCTTTTTCCAGAGTGTGCTTTGGTATTCAGCTCACCCAGGGCTGCTGGTGAGGTGAGGTCACTCACACAGGTAACCCAGAGAGGGCCAGATAGCAGGACCAGAGGAGAGGTGTCCCCGGTGAGATCTGGATGTTGACCTTCATGAAAGAGTAGTTTGCTGGTTCCACAGAAGCCACAGTACCGATGGCAAGGCTCAGTGGGCCCAGGAAGAGAGAGACGGAGGTCCTTTCAAGATCCCATCTAGTACTTGGAGCCCGTAGCTGAGTGGCTATGGTCCCAGAGGCTTACGGCTCTGCTGGTTTGAGTCCCAGGCTATATTCACACTTCTGTTTCTAAACACCTCCCCTCTAGCCTCAGTTTACCCCTTTGCAGGACCCCGTCTGTTTCTACTGTATGGATGTCATCATTGGAAACCACAGTATCCCGTGGAAGCCAGGAGTGACAAGACTTCTCTAACGCTCAACCAGGGATCAAGGTATTTCACGCAGACACCTCTGTCTGTCTTCAACTACCCAGGCAGGTGTCCTGGACTGCCCAGGAACAGGTGAATTGGGAAATACTAAAGTAGGCTGGAGGGGCTTTGGAAGGCAGAGATTCACCCAGATCAGCTCTGTTAGAAGCTGGACAAGGCGTGTGAGAAAAGACATCCCAGTGAGACCACCCCGGGCCCCTCCCCTCCACAGATGCCCCAGTGAGACCACCTGGGGCCCCTCCCCTGCCCACGCCATGAGTGCCCCTAGCTCTCCCATGGGGAGGGAGAGGAGCAAAAGGAGCCGTGGAGGCCAAGAGGAAATCAAAAGCAAATTATTTTCGGGATTATAGCTCCAAAGCCCCAGTGAGGTATTACCCATTTTTCATAGCAGACAAAAACATTTTCTAAGGGATCAATTTTGCCTGGAGAAGTCGCCTTCTCTCAACCCACAATCCATCATATTTCCACATTTGCAATTTCTGGGTGTCTGAGTGTTTTAAGCTTCCTATGAATTATTTTATAAAGCTTTCTTTCCTCCTACTGAGATGAGGGGACCAAGCCCTGCCAGGAGGGCCCAACACTATCAGGCCATGGCTGTGGGGGTTGGGGTGCCTGGTGGGGGAGGGGATGCACTGCAGGCAAGGGACAGGACGGACTTTTGTATCAGATGGGATCCCACATCCCTCAGTCATGATCAAAGTCCATCAGAGACCCAGAGCAGAGGTGTCCAGCCAAAGCAGAGGTGGGGGCTCTCAGCCCAGCCCCTGCTCCTGGGGCTCGATGCTGGACGCAGGGGAAAGTTCCAGAAGAGATTTATTCTGCTGCGTTGCTGAGGGTGGATCATCCCTCACAAGGCTGTGTGTGTAAAAGCTCCGGCCTGTTGATTGGTCTGTCAGGGTGATTTGTGGCTCCCCCTGAGGTAATGGGGAGCAGGGGGGCTGGTGAGAGGCAGCCGGACAGATTGCTCAACAGAGTGGCCACCCTGAGATTTATTGACCTTGAGCCACAATGTCCCTTCAGTGCTTTTAATCTGCCTTTTCTGTTGTCACTGGCTCTGGTAACGCCCCCACCAGGGGCCTTGAGGCTTGGAGGGACAGGGACATCCTGAGGGCTGCACCATCTGTCCCTGGGGTTCTCATCTCAGAAGAGGACAGAGGGCCAATCCTCTGTGGGCCTGAGTTGTTGCTTTAGGACTAGGGAGATGGCTCAGTGGATAGAGTGCTTGCCCGGCAAGCACGAGGACCTGAGTTCAAGTCCCTGAGGCTTAAGAAAAAGCTGGGAAGGTATGGTGGTTGCTTATAATGCTAGCATATCTTGAGAGGCAGAGGTGTGGGTCCCCTGGAGAAATCTGACTATACAGACTATAGACTAGCTAGAATTGGTGAGCTTGAGGTTCAACAAGAGGCCCTGCCTCAATAAACAAAGTAGAAAGTAATCAAAGAAGACACCCAATGTGAACTGCAGGGCACCTTCCGCACATGCGTGTTCACCTGTACACAGGGAAATCTGGACACACACAGACACACACCAGGGAGGGGGAGGAGAGAAACAGAGAGGCAAAGAGAGACAGACACAGAGGCAAACACACACACACACACACACACACACACACACACACACACACACACACACACGGTGGAGGGGAGGGGAGGGGCACACAGCTTAGGAGGGAAAGGAAGGGAGAGGGGAGGGGAGAGGAGGGGAGGGGAAGGGAGGAGAGGGGAAGAGAGGGGGAGAAAGCTCAGTAGGCAAGTGTTCCCCAATGGCTGCTTCTTCAGTTTCTACCTCCAGGTTCCTGCCCTGCTTGAGGTCCTGCCCTGACATCCCTCAGTGATGGACTTTTTTTTTTTTTTTTAAGCATAAGATATAATAAGCCTTTTCCTCTTCAAGTTGCAATTAGTCAGAGTGTTTTATTACAGTGACAGAAACTCTAAGACAAGGTATAAGCCAACTGCCCTTCAGGTTCCTGCCACCACCACAGGTCAGCTGACCTAGCTCCCCTGTCCCCAAATGGTGGCATGGAGGAGCAGAACCTCCTTCCTACTCTAATTTGTTTCTGACAAGGACCTCACCATAGCAACAAGTCAGCAGCAATAGGCTGTGTGTCTGCCTCTCCAGGTAGACCTTTCTTGTGACATCATCATGGGATGCTTACTGGCAGGAGCATTTCTGGGTCACAGTTCTGTGTTTAATGAAGCAGTCTGAGTAGCTGTGGGCTTGTTGGCTTCTTCCCATTTTCCGTATCTAACTTCACTACCACAGCAGTCCTTGCTCTTACCTCTAAGATGCAGAAGGCCACAGCCTGGCCTTCCATGGCCGTGGAGGCTGAGGCTCACCAGGCTCCATGCCACCACACTACCTCCTATGTGGGTTCTGTCTCCTTGCTGGCCTTGCTGGCCTTGCTGGCCTTGCTGGCCTTGCTTCGCAATCAAGGTACAGGTTGCCTTATGCTCACAAGCGAGCTCATCCACACACCGTCAGCTGCTGTGTGCAGTGACAGGCCTGTTGTCTGCCTTGAAGACCTTTCTAGGAATTCCCAGAGCCATGCAGAGGGGTGCCAGTGCCCAGAGCACTGAACAAAACCTCCCAGAGGTGTCATGCATGCCTTCCCAGCCATCTGGCATGACATCTTCCTGCTCAAGGACCAATGATGAATACCAAGTTTTCTCAACCCAAGCACAACCAGACTGACCATCCCTCCCTCTCTGTGAGCCCCATGGAGGCCCCATCCTCCCTCTCTGTGAGCCCCATGGAGGCCCCATCCTCCCTCTCTGTGAGCCCCATGGAGGCTCCATCCTCCCTCTCTGTGAGCCCCATGGAGGCCCCATCCTCCCTCTGGACCTCCAGCTGCTCCCAAACAAGATATCGCCTGCCAGGGCCCAAAGGGCAGCTGAGACTTCCACGTCCCACACAAAGAGCAGGAGGGAACATGGCAGGTAGAATCTTTGTTTTGTGGAGACATCCCGTGACTAAGCTTTTTGCACCACACTCCCCATCCCACCCCGTTTCACACATAAGCAGACTTTGACCCAGGAGGATTAAGTGACGTGTTCAGTGTCCCGAGGCTGCCAAGTGGCAGGCATGTGGGGACTGGGCTGTCCTCTTCTCAGTAGTATATTTGGGCAGTGACTTGGCCACCTGCTGAGTGGCCCATCTCTGAGTGGGTGCCAAAGACCATCCAGAAGCACTCGGTGGTTAAGATCACTGGCTACTCTTGCAGAGGACCTGGGTTGAGTCCTTCCTCGTCTTACCTCAGTGTGGTCAATGGATTGAACAGCACCCATGGCCTCTTTCCAATTCCAGTCTTCCTAACTTCCTCAGCGCCCCACCCCCACCCCTGCCTCCACTCACCCATCCCTTCCTGACCACAGTGAGCCCTGACCCTAACTCTGATTCCTAAGTGGAGCCTTGGTCCTAGAGGAATAATGGACTGAGCAGCAATGGCTGGTGGCTCACCCTTGTTAATGAAGGGCAGATGTCTAGGTTCAGGGTCACCTAGGGTCTGAGCATGGCTTCACTTCCTCCTTCCCTCAGAGCCCTGATGAATGCACTCCTGTGGCAACAATCCCCACCCTGAGGCACCATACACAGCCCCTAAAGCCCCTAACCCAAAACTTTATCATACGGAAGACATGGACGCAGGGCAGGGCAGGGCAGGGGCACACGTGACCACCACCCAAGGGAGGCGTATTTGAGAGAGCCTTTCATCCCGGACATTCGGGACACATGGGGATGATCTACTCTCTACCTTCATGTGAATCAATTTCCCTTTCTGCACACTCCCAATGTTTAAAAATCAGTGAGAACTCCAGCAAAGCAAAGGGTAGACACTACGAGGAAGTGACAGCATGTGGCACCGCCCCTCCTGAGACTCTCCTGGCCCAGGGACTCCCCACCCCCACCCCCGCCCGCCCATGGCCATCTTGGGGACGCCAGCACAGCAATCTGCACTGCCTTTGCACCTGGAAATTAAACTCCCTCAGAGGAAAAGCGCCTCGGCTTCAATCACTTGAGCCTGGCCTCCCATCCCCCACTGCAGCATCTTTTTAAGCATGCAAATGGTGACACCTTGCTAAACGGTCAGTGGGATTGATCCTGGTGTTTTCATCCAGGAAATAAAATTAAAACAGAATTGGGTAGTTATTGGGCTGCCCGGAGCATTCCCTGAGGGCCTGTGCCCTTCAGCTGCTTGGGCATTCTTAGGACAGCTGCAGCTCTGGCCCCTGACCCCCCTCCCTCTGGGATGTGTTCTGACCTTGAGAACCTCTGGAAGACACAGGTGAGGCTGCTGCTGGGGGGGGGGGGGGGGGGGGGGGGGGGGGGGGGGGGGGGGGGGGGGGGGGTGATGGGACCTGAAGGCACCTGCTTCAGGTCTCAGCTGGTTCTTTGTGGCCTTAGGAGCGAGTGTCTAGTTTCACATCTGTCATTCATGTCCCTTTTCTCTGAACTGCCATTCAGCAAGAGAGTTAGGGCTCTCCAGATCTGCCATTTGTGGTCCCCATAAATCAGACTGGCTGAAAGTGACAGAAGTCTGGACCCAGGGCCCCTGGCAGAGGTGGATCAGCCAGGGCACTGATGAGGGCCTAATTTCCCCTCACCCTTTTGTGCAAGCCCTATACCCCAAATGCCCTAGACTTTGGAACCCTCGTCTGCCTGGCTCTGGCTCCCAGCTTGGGCAGAGGCTCCTAGGGTTCCCTGAGTGCTGGTGCCATGAGATTGAGCTTCCTGGAAAGAGCCTGCAGAAGATGAAAGGAGTCCTCATGGACTTTGAAAGTAGCCTGGAGTGGTAGGAAGATCTGGAGGGTTGCCAAACTAAAGTCATTTTCATCCATTGTGTGGTCTTGTCTTCTCAGAAAACAGAAGTTATTAACTTCCACAGTCAGCTCTACAGAGGGACAGTCATCTTCACAGGGGACAGTCAGCTCCACAGAGGGACAGGCATCTCTACAGTGGAATAGTCACCTTCACTGCAGAACTTACTACAGCAAGATGCATTTTTAGAGGCCAAGAGGTGTGGCACCGTGTGATGGCCTTTGTACTTCCTGGGGAGAGTCTGTCCCACAGCCTCTGGCTGTCTCCACCACTGTGTACTTGGATGTAATATGCCAAGTCCCCTTGGACAGGCGGAGCACCTCAGGGCCTCCTCGTTGTCCTGAAGGTGGTCACAGGTGACTTTTTCTTATGTGATTCTGTTTCTCTGGTGCCAGGGTGGGGAGCAGGAATCTCCCACCCTCATCTCCGACTTAAAAATGAGAATGTTAATTGTGATGTGTGACTCTCTCATAATTAAACTGATTCATTCCCAACCAGTGAGGTTACGCTGCATAATGTATTTAATTACCCAGATCTCCGGCACACATTGGCAGGACAGCCCTGGGAAGTTCTAGATGTAATACGCTTAATTATGAAATAAATCACTATTTAGATTGATGCACATCTGGGCCTTCTATGCTCTAAGGACCAGAAGCATATCGGGTGGGGTCTGGCACCCTCAGCCTGGGCAGGACTGACGGGCTCTTTTGTCCTGACGGAGGGAGCTCAAGTGCTGGGCTAGAGGGCCTGACGAAACCACAGCATCACCTGCAACTTGTGGGACGGTGGACACCTGACATGTGTCCTGTGGCTCGGAGGTATGTAGAGCCTGGGCACCTGAGAGGCAATCTCATGATGGTCAGTACTGGGGAGCCCTGGAACCCCTGGCCTAGGGTGCTCAGTCCCTGAAAGCTGTTCTTCTGCTTCATGTCCAGCCCTGTCATTTGGGGCTGTCCAGTGAAGGCCACCCATCTCTAGTGAAAAGCTGACTTTAGTACTCCAGGTGTAATCTCACTTGGGCTGGCAGAGAAATCGGCAAGTCTTGGCATTACAAAGGAAGATGTTGCCAGTGACCCAGCCAACTGGGGCCAGCCAAGTGTTCAGCTCCCATCAGACCTGTGTCCCCTCTGCTATGACCTAAGGCCCCAACCCCACCCTGTGCTCAATGCTTGCCTTTCCCTCTCTAGCTCTGCCCATCTGGGGAGATCCCTGCCCTTTGGAACACCATCTTCCTGTCTTCTCGGCAATTGCTTCTGCAGAGCTAGTGACTGGGAGGAGTCATGGGACACCCGGCCATCTGGGACACACAGAGGGACACATGCAAGTCAGGGGGCCGTTCCGGGGACCCCAATTATGCAGACTCTTTGTCTCTTGCAGTGGAATCCCTGGATGGGAGGGGCTCCCTATGTGCACCCTTGGCCCCCTGGGAGAGGAGCAAGAGAAGGGGAGGTGCCCGCTGACAGGGTTCTGGTTACTGTGTGCACTGCCATCTGCCGCCTGGGTGGCTGCGCCTCGTGTATAATTCAGATACCTTAGACAAGCCCCAGCAAAGCAATGACAGCTGGAATGGCCTGATCGGATGTCCTGACACTGGACACTGGCTGTACAAGACACGTGTCCTTTTGCCCCCTTTTCACTGGTGACAGGCCGGGTGAAAAGCTGAGTGGGAGGTCCCTTACACTGACCAGGGGGATTATGGGGCCTCATTAGTCAACAGCAGCCGGAGAAGCCATGGTGGGCTTGGGCCCAGCTTTCACTTGTTTGTAGTGTGGCCACAAGGATGAGCTCACTGCACCCTCAGACCCCAGCCTCAGTTTCTTTATCTGTAAAAGGTCCCGGGGCAGCACCTGGGGCTGTCAAGTCTGACCAGCGAGTGACTTCTGGAGACTCAGTGCTCAGTCCCAAGCAGGAGTTCATCCAGGGGTGGTCCTCAGCCCTGTTCTGGCCCTGGCTGTACCCTCTGCTCCTGGACACCAAAGAGGCAGGTCCAGCCTTACATCTAACTCAAAAAATGGGGTTAGTCCTTGATCTGTGGTGCCTGAAACTCACACCACCATGTGGACTATGTGGTCTAGTGGGGACATCTACTGTAATCACCACTCATGGCTGTGTCCTGTGGTTCCCCAGGAAGCTGGAGCAGGGGAGGGGCTTTCGTCCTGTCTGTTCCGCAAGCTGCTGGGTGGCCTCTCTGCTCAGTCCCCACCCCAAGCCCTGAAAGAATAGGTAAGAGCTGTTCTCACAGGTGCTAGGCCTGGCCATATCCAGCAAGGACCCAACCTGAATGACCCACATTCCCTAACCAACTTCCCAGGTGTCTTAGTCAGGGTTTCTATTCCTGGACAAACATCATGACCAGGAAGCAAGTTGAGGAGGAAAGGGTTTATTCAGCTTACACTTCCATACTGCTGTTCATCACCAAAGGAAGTCAGGACTGGAACTCAAGCAGGAGCTGATGCAGAAGCCATGGAGGGATGTTCCTTACTGGCTTGCTTCCCTTGGCTTGCTCAGCCTGCTCTCTTATAGAACCCAAGACTGCCAGCCCAGAGATGGTCCCACCCAAAAGGGGCCCTTGATCACTAATTGAGAAAATGCCTCACAGCTAGATCTCATGGAGGCATTTCCCCAACTGAAACTCCTTTTTCTGTGGTAATTCCAGCTGTGTCAAGTTGACACAAACCTAGCCAGTACACCAGGGAAGAGCTGCTCGCTTGAGTAGAAACAGAGTGGGAAGGCAGGACAGCCTTCCTCCATAGTCCTCAAGGGTCAGTGTGCTTCCTAGTCAGGCACGAGAGGGGCTTCCAGCTGAGGAACCCCCCAAGCTGACTCTTCCTCCCAGCCTGTCATCGATGTGAGCAGCTGTGGAGAGCCACTGACCCTCAGACAATGGAAGGACCTGAGGCTGGACCCCTCCCAACTCTTCTTAGCTGTCTGAGCTGGCACTGGTGCCTTTCAACCGGGTAACCAAAGCCACCCCCAGCCACCTGCAACACTGCTGCTTTTTAAAGAGGGATGCCTCTACGTAAATAATTGATGAGCTAGAGCTACAGTTGGACCTGGGAAACATCTGGCAGGTGGAGAGCTTCTCACCCCCGCAGGAATTAGATTAAACCAACTGCTCAGAGGATGGGGCTCAGAGGGTGGGAAATTGGGTTGCACCTCCCCTCCCACACCCTGGGAATTTACCCAAGCAGGAACCCATCAACAAGGGGGACCTCTTCAGGGTTCTTTTCCCCAGTGGCACACATGACCTCATATACACACTCGTGTGTGTGTGCATACAACACAACAGACACAGTTGAACACACTATACACAAACAAATACAAGAAGACACATTATATGTGTACATCTTCCCCGTGAGTGCCAAAACATCACAAGCATATGCACCGTGCGTGCAGGTTTGCACACAGCAGGCTATATTATAAATGTGTTCCATACTTCTGGGTGCACACATCATACACACAAACCACTGTATTAGTGTGCACAATATCACATATACATACACCATGTATGTGTGCACCACACATGTCACATGTGTGCATCCTAGTCCTCTAGGCCCATCAGACCTTGGGACCTTCTGCTGTGCTAGGAGAGTCCCATGTAACTCCATCCTCTGAGGTGGTGGTAGGAAAGAAAGGGGTGCACAGCACCTACCTGGATCCAGTACCAACTTGTTAAAGTAGCATCTCTTTTCTAGCCTGGGGACCTGGTGACCACAGACTGGTGGGTCATAGTGACAAAGGACAGAGGAGGTAGACAGACCCTGGAGCCCTTGGAAAACACTGACAGATGCCCCTGGAGGGTATTTCATCCAAGGATGCCCTTGCCTGCTTGAGGTTTCTGACATCCCTGAGACTACATAGGGAGCCACTCACTTCCATTCACCCCTTAGAACATGGCACTGCTATCCCACTTTTTAACTGAGAAGACTGAGGTCCAAATAAGGAAGAGCATGCCCAGTACTGTTCACCTCTCCAGCTATGGTCAGCTGCCACTCACTCTCAGTTCTGCACACACTTGTTGTCCCACATCTGGCTCTACACTCTCTCAGCTGTGCACATCTGGCCTTATATATACACCCTCAGCGGCTCACACGCAGCCTCGGGTCACTGCTTGCCCATGTGGTAGCAAAAGGGGTTCCACTAGCGGGGCCTGGCAACAGGCTCCGTATGGTACCCCTGCCCTCCTCACTGCATGTCTAGTGCCCCCCCAAATGCCCATCTGTGTCAGAGTCTGCTCAGTACGTTAGGGAGAAGCACGCCGGGATCCAGAATCCTCAGCGACTAATTCTAGAAATCACGGCATCAGAGGGGACAGGGAGCAGCCTTGCTGAGCAGGCAGCACCTGAGCTGTGAGGACAGGCCTGTCAGGCATGATCGGCAGCCAGGACCCTGCTAGTGCAGGGAGGACACAAACATCACAGTTGCTCAAGGGGCAGTGTAGCTGCCACAGCACCCCTGGCTGCTGTCACCCGTTGCTGCGGTGTGTGGTAGATTGGATGAGACTATCCACCATCAGACTTGGTATTTGAACATTTGCTTCTGAGTCACATGAATTGTTTGTTTGTAGAGGCCTGGGCGATGTGACTTTGCTGGAGGAAGTACATCAGTGGGGTCAGGCTTTGCAGTTTCAAAAGCCTGAAGTCGTTTCCAGCTTGCTCTCTTCTGCTTCTTGCTAGCTGTTAAGATGTGAGCCCTGGCTGGGTGTGGTCGTGCATGCCTTTGGTCCTAGCACTCAGCAGGCAGAGGCAAGCGATTTCTGTTAGTTTGAGGCCAGCCTGATCTACAAAATGAGTTCCAGAACAACCAGTGAAACCTGGTCTAAAAAAATAAAAAAGACATGATGGGCTCCCCACATGATGATGGGCTCCCACATGATGGTGGGCTCCCACACGATGATGGGCTCCCACATGATGGGCTCGTGCCCTCTGAAATTGTGTGGTAGTTTGATTGATAAATGCCCTCCATAATCCCTAATATTGGAATGCTTGATGGTGGTGCTCCATCTGTGGCCTGTTTAGGGAGGTTTGAAAGGTGTGGCTTTACTGAAGAGATGTGCCACTGGAGTAGTTTTAAACGCATAAAGACTTACAGCATTTCTAGTTTGCTCTCTGTTTTCTGCCTGTGGTTTGAGATGTGAGGCCACAGACATTCAGTATACCTGGTGCCTGTGGCCATACTTCCCCACCATGATGGTGATAGCCTCTTGTCCCTCTGGAACTGGAAGTCCAGAACAAATCTTTCCTTCCGCCTGCCTCTGCCTCCCAAGTGCTGGGATTAAAGGCATGCGCCACCATGCCCAGCGTGAGGATGGTTCTTAAAACCTTCCCAGGAGACTCAAATCGGCAGTGGGTACCCATGTGGGAACCTCCTGCCAGCCCTTTCTTGGATTTGAAGGTTGGATGGCCTTGAGAAGGAGTGGTGAAGGGGTTCTCCAACCCCAGCCCTCTGCTAAGCACCTTAGAGCAGAGTGGGGGTAGCCAGTCCCTCACACCCTCAGGCCTGGCGCAGAGACTGGAACCTCAGAGACTGCTCTTCTGCTGGCTCTTCTCCTAGCCCTGACCATCCTCTTCTCTTGCACAGCTGGGGTCAAAGGCCAGCAGAAGAGCAATCTCTGAGGTTCCCCTGGCTACAAGCCTGGGGCTCTCATTAGAAGAAGGAAAGCCAGAGTCCCCATCTAAGGCTCTGCCTCAGTTTCCCTTGCATATCAAGGATTGATGTTCCAGCCACCTTAGGCCTTGTGGAAAACATTGTGGCAACCAGGCTTGTCAGAAGCCTGCAGGCAATGTGGGAGTGGCCTTCAGGCCAGGTGAGCAAAAGGGGCTCTCTGGGCTTCAAGTTGTAACCCAGTGCCCAGGCCATCAATGGGGAAAGTGGGGATACCATGGATAGCCCAGGCTGGGGTCTCAGTACTGTATATATCCCACACTTTAGCATCTGTACCCCACACAGGCTGCTGGGTTAGGTCTTGCCTTAAGCATGTGCCTTGAAGTATCAGAGGTTAACTCTTCTCTCCTAAGGAACCCCTCTTCCTGCCCAAAGGCCATGCAAATTAAGCCCTCCCCAGTGTCTGCAGCCAGGCCTGACACCTCAGATCTCAGAGGTCATGCAGAGTGCCTAGAAGCAGATGAATAATATGTTCTAAATGTTTCCAGTTTTACAACCTGGAGACGGCCTTTTAGATGGAAGGTGGGGGTGTCAGTTTATGAGGGGAGTAAGCAGGGCCTCTAAGCACGTAGACATGCCTGCCCCCATCCCACCCAAAGATCTTTCCAGAGCCCCCAAGGAACATCTGGCCATAAGCAATGACATCCGGTGGCCCTGGAGACTGTTCCTCTGGCTCATAGAATTGTTATTCTGGCCCTCACTCATTGATCTCTCTGAGTTTTTAAAGGAAATTTTATTTGTTTAGGGTTTCTAGTCATTAAGTTAAAACCAGAAAAATAGAGCAAAATCAATAGACCATGCCAGTTGTATTACCATATAAAACAGCGCAGGTCCTGAGCGAGGGTTCACACTGGGGGAAGGGCAGCGAGCAAGTACCTAGGGAGGCTGAGAGATGTCTATGGGGGTGAAAGCAGCAGGGGCAGGGTGGGCACACTGCACAGAGGCTTAGGAAGCGCCTAGTCTAGCTACACTCTGAAAGTCTTACTGCGACCCCAGAGGCAGTTCCGAGAGAGTACCAACCATGTAAGCTCTCGTCTGCCTGCCTCCCTCACAGAGGTCCTAAGTTGGGGTGTAAGGGAGAACACCCTCATTAGAGTAGGCCTGGTCAGCAGCCACTGAGTACCATGCATCTGGCCACCTCCAGAGCGGTGCCATTGATCCTTTTGGTGTGACTTGTCCTGGGAGTCATAAAGATCTGTGCACCAGGGATAGGGCATTGACAATGGATCAAAGAAGCAGTTCTACCCAAGTGTAGCTTACAGAGTGGGGGGGTCTCATTGGGGTTACTTACCGGAGCATGGTTGACTCCAAGGATAAGCCCATCGCAGCATAGCTGAAATCTCATGTGAGTCGAGCAAGTCACAGACAAGTGGTTCAGCTGGGGCTGGTCCACAGCTCTGAAATCCTCAGTACTCATAACTGCTGGGCAGGAGCCTGGTGGTTGCTGCCTTTCTGGAGTTTTCTGAGATTGTGGGTTTGATGAAATAAATGCACTACCCCATTTCTGCAGGTCCTGGGCCACAGGTGACACTTCAGAGCTGGTGTGAGGTAAGAACCCAGATTTGCACCAGAAAACTCAGGGTGGCTCCAGCAGCTATGGTGAGAGATCTGTGTGTGTGCATGTGCGTGTCTGTCTGTCTGTGTATCTGTCTGTGTCTGTATGTCTCTGTGTGTGTCTGTGTCTGTCTGTATCTGTGTGTCTGTGTGTGTGTCTGTCTGTGTGTGTGTGTGTCACTGTGTTTGTGTGTATGTCAGTGTGTGTGTGTCTGTGTGTCTTTGTGTTTGTGTAAAGTGGCTGTTGAGACTTCTTCCAGGGCAGCACAGCTGGGTACACAGCTTAACTTGGTCCTCAGCACTGTGACTTTCTTAAAGTGTCTGTCCCAGGGCAGGAGGCAGGGGGACAATGACCCTGTGTGTGCCTCAAACAATTGGGCCTGGGAAAAACCTATACCTCAGTGCCAGGGAACAGAGGGTGGGAAGAAGCCTAGACTGAACCTTTGAGTTTGTGTATAGCAGCTCAAATAAGAGATAAGTTACAGAGCCAAGAGTAATAGCACACAGAATTAATTGGGAGACAGAGGCAAGAGAATCTCTGTGAGTTCACAGTCAGTCTCTTCTACAGACTGAGCTTCAGGCCAGCCTGATCTCAAAACAAAAACAAAAACAAACAAACAAACAAACAAAAAACCCTGAAGAAAAAAAAAAGAGAAATAAGGAGAAGATGAAGAGGAAGAGAAGGAAGAGGAAGAGAAGAAGAAGGTTGGGCTGGAGAGATGGCTCAGCTGTTAAAGGCTAGGCTCACAACCAAAAATATAAGAGAAGAAGAAGGTGGAGAAAGAGGAGGAGGAAGAGGAGACGGAAGAGGAGGAGGAGGAGGAGGAAGAAGAGGAGGAAGAGGAGGAGTCTGTAGCATGAGGCGGAGCTCAGTGGCAGAGTACTTGCCTCCCACAGGCAAGGCCCTGGGCATTTGATCCTCCAGCCTCACAAGAGAGAGCATAGCAGTCGTGCACTCATTCAGTGGAAGTGAATACTACATTCGTTTTCAGTATCTACACAGATGTTTGCAACCACAGCCATGAGCAAAACAAAGATCCCCCGAGTAAGGGGCTCTCTGGCTCAGTTGAACTCTCTCTCCCCGATGTCTGAGCTGAGAACTGGTCTCTCACCCTCTGGATCTAATGTGGACATTCCCTCCTATGGAGCCTGAAGTCCTTACTTCTGTGATCACAATGGCCTCAAAATCCATGCATGTTTCAGGGGACAATCTAGGTTTTGTCCTTTTTCACAGCCAACTAATATTTCATGTCATCCAGGCTCCTGATTCTTTTCAATATGGCTTGTACTCTGTTGTCTCCCTGGGCCTCCAGCTTATAGACAGATGATGGACAGATAGGGGGGGTATCACCCTCCAGAATCAAAGGCCACTCTCTGGTGGCAAGTCTCTTTCTATCTGTAGACAAAGGTCTATTGTGATCTTTTATTTTTATTTTTTGAGAAAGGCTTTACTATGTAGTCCTGGATGGCTTGGAACACACTCTGTAGACCAGGCTGGCCTTGAATTCACAGAGATCCACCTGCCTCTTCCTTCAGAGTGCTGGGATTAAAAAGATATGGATCACCAAATCTAAGAAATCTATTATGATTTTAATGATTTTTAAAGTGTGTTTGTGTGTGTGTGTGTGTGTGTGTGTGTGTGTGTGTGCCTGCATGAGTTTATGGGTACAACTTATATGCAGGTTTCTATGGTTGGGGGTCACTACAACATGAGGAACTATATTAAAGGGTCACAATGTTGGGGAGGTTGAGAACCCCTGCAGCCCTCTATCCCTGTTGTCATTTTATATGTAAGATCTAGAATCATCTATGAGCCCATGGCTCTGAACCCATCATTCTGCTTCTCTGGAGAAACCTGACTGATAGGAATGGTTGTCTTTTTCTTTTTATTTGAAACAGAGTCCAGATAAAACTCCAGGCTGGCGTGCTGAGATCAAACTCAGTGTATAGCTGAGGATGACCTTGAACTTCTGACCCTCTTGCCTCTATTTCCTGATAACAGATGTGTACCCCAATACCCACTGAGGCACTGGAGAGCAGATCCAGGGCTTCAAGCATAGGACTCTACTTACATCTCCAGGCCCCAAATGGTAATCTCTCCTCTCTCTCTCTCTCTCTCTCTCTCTCTCTCTCTCTCTCTCTCTCTCTCTCTCTCCCATTTTCCCTTTCTTCCTTTCTTTCTTTTTTACATAATTGGAAGGGAGGGTTTTGGGAGAGAAAAACCTCTTAGCCCTGGCTAAGCCCTGGTTGACAACCTGTGCCTGGGTTTTCCCAGGGTGGACTGATCATACTCTCAGAATCACAGGACATCACTGTACCCGGCGGGCTGTGCCAATCACAGTGTTCCGCATCCATCCAACACAGCATTCGTGAATTATGTTTCATTCATTTAAACATTTTAAAATTACATTTTTTATAAAAAGATTTATTCATTTTATTTATATGAGTACGTGCAGTTGTCTTCCGACACACCAAAAGAGGGCATCAGATCCCATTGCAGATGGTTATGAGCTGGTTATGTGGTTGCTGGGAATTGAACTCAGAACCTCTGGAAAAGCAGTCAGTGCTCTTAACCGCTGAGCCATCTCTCCAGCCCTTAAAATTACATTTACTTGTTTATCACATGTGGCGGGGATATAAATACATGGCAGAGCATTGTGTGGAGGTCAGAGGCCACCTTGCAGGAGTCGTTTCTTTCCTAGTGGTTTGATCCTGGGTCCTGAGGATCAAACTTGGATCATCAACATGGCACAAAGCACGTTTACTTGCTGAGTCACTACTGGCTGGAGCGTCATCCCTTTCTTATGGCCAAATGATATTCCTTCCCAGGAAAAATGATTGATGTGTTAGCAGTTGGGGACATTCAGATTGCCTCCACATTTGTGCACCATGAGAATGCTGTTTTGAGCCTTTCTAGAAAGCTCTCTGCAGCCTGGAACTTTGTTCTCTGTGAGGTTGGCTTCCACGTGACCACGGGACCACGTGCTTGAAGGACCAGCAGATGTTTTCCAAGCTCAATTTCTGTTAAATAGTGCCTTTGATCTGGTGACTTGGAGTTGTAGCTATTGATTTGGTTTGTCTCTCACACACCCAGGACAAGAGGATTAAGAGTTCAAGGTCTTCCTCAGCTATAAAAACAGCTAGAGGCTAACTTGGGCTACTTGAGATCTTGACACAAAATTAACTACCGAAGTTCTTACTCAAGCTCAATCAAAGAAAGTAAGTTTCCTTTTCTACAACACCTTCCTCCCTGAGCGCCCAAAGGTCGCAGACAGTGTTTCACCCCAGCCTTTAAGAGTACACCTTTAATTCCAGCACTCAGGAGGCAGAAGCAGGTGGCTGTCTGAGTTCAAGACTAGTGTGATCTACAGAGTGAGTTCCAGGACAGCCGGGGGCTACACAGAGAAACCCTATCTAGAAAAGAAAGGAAAGGTAAAAAGAAAAAGAAGGAAGGAAGGAAGGAAGGAAGGAAGGAAGGAAGGAAGGAAGGAAGGAAGGAAGGAAGGAAGGAAGCTCGGAGGCTGGAGACATGACTCAGTGGTGAGGAGTGCTTCTTTTTTTTTTTGGTTTTTTTTGTTTTTTTGTTTTTCGAGACAGGGTTTTTCTGTATAGCCCTGGCTGTCCTGGAACTCACTTTGTAGACCAGGCTGGCCTCAAACTCAGAAATCCGCCTGCCTCTGCCTCCCGAGTGCTGGGATTAAAGGCTTGCGCCACCACGCCCGGCTGTGAGGAGTGCTTCTTGTTCTTGCAGAGAGGACTGGAGGAGGGTAGCCTACGGCCCTGGGCCGTTCACAACTGTCTGTAACTACACATCCAGGGGATCAAATGCCTTCTTCTGGTTCCTCGGGGACCCACAGGCACCTGTGCATATACATACATACATACATACATACATACATACATACATACATACGGACATACACATAAATAAGAATTAAAAATAAACCTTAGAAATATAAGGACAGTGGAGCCCCACTTCCCACACAGCCATCTGTGTGTTGCAGGTACTCCTGTCTTGTTTCTACCTGTTGCATGGGACCATGGGGTCCCCTTCACATCAGAGCTCTGTTTTTTCCTACAGATGTCGGCTGCATCCTGGAACCGTTGGGCCCCAGTGCCCCATAGGAGCTGTGCTATACTCTGGAGACCCCGGCAAGCAGATATTTGAAGTGCCTTGCTCAACACCCTGCTATTAGGCAAATGCTTTCCCCGATCTCAGGGCAGCGGTTGGTCATACTGTGAGAAGGCTCACCAAAGGGATTCCTTTCCCCAGAAGCTACAGTCATGACATAGTTATTGGTGTCTAAAGCCATTGTGGAAATATGCGTCTCTCCTTAGCCCCGTGGAGACTCACGTGGGGTGGGTGGGGCGGAGGGTGGGGTCTGGAAGTCCATTTTACAGTAAGGTTCAGGCTGGGGAAGGCTGAGAAGCAGGACTGGATGTTGAGCAGGAACCTCACACACCAGGGACAGCGTTCCCTTCTGATCATCATCTACATCACCAGGATTTGGGGGTTCACATGATAGCAGTGTTTCTGCCTCAGGATTTGGGAGTTCACACCATAGAGGTATTTGGTACTTGAATCCCACAGAAAATTAAATCAATTACCCAGTCTAATCAAGAACTCAGGTTTTTAATTAAACTAAGCTTAATGAAATGGCGACCGCGCAGCTCTGTCGATGTCCTGATCAGGCCCTGGGGGCTGGGAGCAGCTGAGCGGTCCATTGCTGGCTGCTTGCTGCTGGCAGCTGGCCGAGAGGATCGATGGGCTATTCGCTCACAGGAGCTGGCCCTATGACAGGAAGCATGGCAGGGTGATAAGCATCCAGGGATCCCAGCCTGCCCACGAGCCCTGGACTCACAGAGGAGACTCCCAACCACCTGACACGAGGAGGCTGTCTACAGACAGTGATGACATGCATTAAAGTTGCAGGGGAAGCTGGGAGCCCTGCAGCCGAGGTCCTGTGGCATATGCAGGTAGGTAGTCATGGCTCCAGGGTCTGGTTTTGGAACGCTTGGCTTCTGCAGCCATCTGGGCCTGGCGGTTCTCAGCAGGGCCCGGGCTGGGCCTCCACTAGTCTCGGGACTCTTCCGTCCCTTTCCTTCATCTTGCTCTGCCCCTCTGGCTTTTTAATGCCTCCTCTTCCTCCCTCAATCCAAGCTCATTTGTGATCACAGGAGGCAAAGGCCTGACTTGGTCAAAGCTATCAGCTCCCTTTGCCACGCGGAGAGTGAAGACACAAGGGAGCCTTGTGGGGAAGCTGGCTTTCCTGAAGGTCACTGTACTGCCTCTGTCAGACCCCAGGGCACGTGTTGACCAGAGTGGGTAAAGTCATTAACAGACAACCTCTGCCTGGTCTACAGTGGGTAAGAGGGGGTTGTCCTGAGGCTGGGGGAGGAGCTACAGTACAAGTAGGGACTGAGTGTTTTAGAGTCTGGTCGAGGCCCACATGGGGGCCATATGTGAACAGGTCTCAGCTAGATTCTCAGTTACCAGGCACCTGTGCTCGAGTCTCCCTATACTAATTGGAGGTGGAAACAGCCAACGGGGCCTTTTTACTGTCCAGATGGTACTCACAGTGGCCGCCCAAAACCAGGTTGACTCAAAGAGCCCACCAGGTCCTCTTCTACCTTCTGGCCCTCCTACCCTGATCCTGACCTCTCTAAGACAGGTCTCTTGGGGCCCATGTTACCACAAACTCACTATATAGCCAAACTTAAACTTCTGATCTGCCTCTACCTCCCAAGTGCTGGGATTCAAGCTTGTGCCTTCACAACTGGTTTATACAGTGCTGGGCTGGAAGTCAGGGCTTTGTATACACTAAACAAGCATTCCACCTACTGTGAGCCACATCCCTAACTCCTGCCCTGACCTCTCTGAACCACACTGAGACTCCATGGACATCATCTTTTGCCTGGGCAAGTGAGTCTTTGGGTGCTAGGGGGACCTCCGGGGCTCCGGCCCTCCCAGGGACAGCAGAGCAGCCCCCATCCTGGTACTTGAGGCTCACAGATTTTTGGTCTCATATTCCATTCCCCTGAAGTGCCTGGGACACAATCCTGTTCCATTCTCATGAGGACCCCACAATGCCTCTAAGTTTTGCCAGCCTCGCCCTCAGCACACAACTGTGTTCCATCCTTCCCCCACTGGACCTCAGCCCTCAGCCTTGCAGACTGTGAGCAGGTACAGCTTCCTAGCCAGCCCAAGCGCCCCACTCTGATGGATGTCTGTCGAGGGAAGCTGTGTGCCAGGAGCATCCCACCCCAGGCGCGGAAGCAAATGCATAATAAAAAAATAGAACCTTGACTGCAATTGTCTGATCTGTATTTATTTCATAACATGTAGAATTAATAAGATACCGGGTTTGAGGTTGCCATGGCAACAGAATGCACAGAGGCTTGTCCTGGCAAATAGATGAATTCATAAATAATGCCAAAGTGCTGATATCAACAATCGACAGACCCTGCTCTAAGGCCAGTCCCTCACCCTGGTCTCTGTGCACCCACATCTGGGGGCAGGTCACGAACTTGTGTCATGCCACAAGTGTCATTTCAGGGTGAAGGTTTCCTGAAGCCTGCCATGCAGTGGTCTGAATCTGTAGGAGATTTTGCTTGGCTGCTGCCCCCTGTAGGGACCAGATCTGGAGATAAATGGCCATTGAGAATAGGAAGGGTGGATAACAGTGAGACTTCCCTCCCAGCCGTCTTACTGCCCAGCTAGGTGCAGCCCCTTGTCCTGCCGTCATGAAAACAGGACAACTCACATGAAAGGAGATCAACTGTTCACCTGGCTCACGCCACCCAGTCACCAAGTATGGGAGGGTCAGCAAGGACTACTGTGTAAGGACACCTGAAGTAGTAGTTACTTCCTGCAGAACAGACACCTGTCACACTGGATGATGTGAGATGCATAGGTCACCAGGAACCAGGTCACTTGACACAGACACAGTCCCTGGTAGATGCTCTCCAAGCACCAAGAGCTGGCCATAATCCATGCCTGTGATCTCAGGAATCTCCCACTCTTCAAGAGCAAAATAACTTCTTCCCAGAAGTTGGAGCCATTGGATAAGTGCCCACCAGACACAATTTCCCATCAGGTCACAGACAGGCCATGGCTAAGTCATGGATGGTCTGCTCTTGGCCTGCCTGGTCTGCTCTTGAACCTGGGGCTTCAGGATGCTAAGCCAGCTCTCTACCAACTGGACCTCAGCCCCACTTCAACTCTTTCATCGGCCCATCATGTCCTTGTAAGAGGCTATTAGCAACTGGGGTGCCAAGATATTCTCTATCCTGAAGACCTATCTGACCAACAGATGTTTGCTGACATGCAGCTGGTGACAGAAATGCATAGGGATATGAGTACCTTGGTCCAAGCTTCAGCCAACACTTCAGGTGAGAACCAGCTGAGCCAGTCACAGGATTGTGGAGTTGATTTCCACGCTTGCCTGTGACAATTGACAGTGGCCAGGAGGTCTCCTTGCACACGTGAATGTAACAGTTCTCTTATCTACCAACCACAGGCTTTACCAGTTCCACTAAGAGTTGCTCCTGGCCCTCTGTGCCCAGCAGCCTGTGTGAACCAGCCACACTCACCTCATTGGACAGATGTGTCCACTGAGATGGAGAAACACTGTGAGCATCCTGGAGGAACCTGGCCCTGGCTTGTTTCCACCACAGATAACTGAGCATAAGGCCTGCACTCCAGCCACCAGCTTCTCCACATGTGTGTCCTCCATCTCCTCATCTGGGAAAGGTGTGTGTGTGTATATGTGTGTCTGTGTGCATCTCTGTGTGTCCATGCGTGTGTCTGTGTGTGTGTCCGTGTGTGTCTGTGTCTCTGTCTGTATCTGTTGTGTCCATGCGTATGTCTCTGTGTGTGTCTGTCCATGTGTGTGTCTGTGTGTCTGTATCTGTGTGTGTCCATGCGTATGTCTGTGTGTCCATGTGTGTGTCTGTGGTCTGTATGTTTGTGTGTGTGTGTGTGTGTGTGTCTGTGTCTATGTGTCTGTGTGCGTGCATGTGCATGTACGATGCATGTACGACAGGAGAATGAACCTTAGGAGCCTGGGTGTGCAGAAAAGCCTGAAGCCATCCACAGCATAGCTCCTCCTCCTCCTGCCTCCTGTTTTCATGACGGCAGGACAAGGGGCTGCACCTAGCTGGGCAGTAAGACGGTTGGGAGGGAAGTCTCACTGTTATCCACCCTTCCTTTCTCTTTTTTTTTCCTTGTTCCGTTCAACCCCGCTCGATCCGCTCGACCCTGCTCGCTCCGGCCAGCCCTGCTCGCTCCGATCGGCTCCACTTGCTCTGGTTGGCCCCGCTCGCTCTGGACAGCCCTGCTCGCTCCGGACAGCTCCGCTCGCTCCGGTTGATCTCTCCAGTTCAAGGATTCGTTTCTTATTATTCTTCATAAGTACACTGTAGCTGACTTCAGACGCACCAGAGGAGGGCGTCAGATCTCATTACGGTGGTTGTAAGCCACCATGTGGTTGCTGGGATTTGAACTCATCACCTTCGGAAGAGCAGTCGGGTGCTCTTACCCGCTGAGCCATCTCACCAGCCCCAGCTCCTCCTTTCATAATAAAGCAGTGTAGGCTGCTCCCCTGCACAAATGGGGTGCTGCACAGAGGAGCTGTCACCCTAGTTGTCACTACCACCCCCATTCAACCATCATTCCTCGACTACACCTCTGTAGACAGGGCGAAAAGTGGAAAGAAAGCACAAGACTGCCCCCTAGTGTTCTTATCAGAAAACTGCTCCATCTCCTCTAGCTCTTCCAAAAGCAGCAAGCTCAGTCTGAGCTCTTGAAGTGTGAGACCCTCTCACAGGGGTCTCTGGGAAACAGTCCCTCTAGAGGTCAGTTGGGGACCCAACCCCCTGAGTTAGAGCGCTCTGGAGCTGTGGGAACCTGCAGCGTGGTGTCACTCAGTACTCCCACACCCCTGCCTACTAACTGGCTCCACCCTAGTCCTCTGTGACAGGGGTATAAGCCCTGTTAGGCTTGGTGTTCATCATCACCCTCCATCCAGAAAATTCCCCGGGGTGCTCCAAGGAAGCCCAGGCTTCTGTAGTCAGAACCAACCATCTTCTGAGGCCTCCAAGTCAGGGTCCAGCATGGATGCTACTTACTGAAGGCCCCCATATTCCACCTTTCTAGATTGGAAGTAAACTGAAGCACAAAGAACTAGGTGATCCGAGTGAACTGAGGTACTCAAGAGGTGAACCAAGGTGAAATGAGGTAAGTGGAAATAAACTCTGATCTGGGGTAACATGAAGCAGTATGCTGGGGTATGCAGAGTGACCCAAGGTGAGAGCGACAGTGCTGAAGTGCATGAGGTGGCCTTAGAGCACAGTCCAGACAGCTATGGATAGAGCTGAGATCTCCACCAGCCCCATGCCAGCAGAGACTGAAGCCTCAGGCTAACCACAGCTCAGACCAGATGCGCCCCCTGGTGGCTGAGCCTGGACCCCTGGCCAGCCCTTAGGGCAAGTCCCCAAGTGGTCTTCCGAGGCCCTCTGGTAGGCCAGGAACTCCTATGCTGACCGCAGGCTCTTTTCTTAGGATACAACTCAGAACCTTTACTTACAGTTGGCTGAGAAGGACAGCAGGGAGGTAAACCCTGACTTTGAGGCACCAAGAACAGGTTGAAAGGGCTGCCTCAAAAAAAAAAGAAAGAAAGGAAAAAAAAAGAAAAGGAAAGGAAAGGAAAGAAAGAGAAAGAAGAAAGAAAGAAGGAAGGAAGGAAGGAAGGAAGGAAGGAAGGAAGGAAGGAAGATAGATCTGCCTTAAGATACATACAGCCTCCCACCCTGGACCCCCTTCTAGAGAGTCTCAGTAATATGAAAAGGGGCCAGGGCTACACAGAGAAACTTTGTCTCGAAAAACCAAAACAAAACAAAAAAAGAATGAGCGATCAGAGGCTTCTGTGACAACCTCTTTCCCCAACTCCCCCAAAAAGAAACAGTTTAAACAGGAAGCTATTGAAGAGAACTCTTAAAAATTATAATAATGCTGTACTGTAGCTCCTCACAGTTGGCTTAGGGAAGGGTAGGGAAGGGAAGGACTCAGTTATCTTTAAGGAGCTGGCCACTGGGAGTTTGGCTCTGCTCCGGTGAGTATTTGAGCATCACAAATTAGAGTTGTGTTTCTCCTCCTTCTCTTCCTCCTTCTTTTGTTTTGAGGAAGGTCATAATGGTGGGGAGTGAGCCTGTGAGGACTGGGAAGTGAATGAGATAGAGGTAGATTATGTGAATTATTAATTTAAAAATTATTCATTCCAAATGACCCCAGCTTGTGTCAAATCAACATAAAACTAGCCAATATGCTGGAAGTGGAGGCTTGACCTGAACCACAAATGGTCAGAAAGGAGAAATTCGGAGAGGTGAAAAAGAGTCAGGAAGTGGCAGGAGGGGGAGGGAGTGGTGAGCAAGGCCCAGAGACCTCAAAAACAGAACTAAACTGTGGCCAGAGACAGCTTGGTTTCCCTAAGACGTGGCAGGCCACCTGCATGTCGGGCTTGTCTATAAGAAGCTGCCTGCCTATCAGATGCTTCAGGTTCTTCAGGAATCAACCAGAGGGAGCCATGTGCATCACAGCTGGACAGGCATAAATGCCACGCGAGTGCCATGTGAATGCCATGTGTTGGCCAGATGGTCCAGGTCACATGGCTTCTATGTAAGTTGGGATCTAGGCTTGATGATGTATCCTCAGCAGGGACACCAGACCCACCCTGACTGCCAACCACAGGAAGTCCACATGGCTGTACAGACTAGTGAGGATGTCTGTGCTCAGGTGCAGAAGGAGCTCTGGGATTCAGGCTCCTCATTTCAAATGCTATCCCGAAAGTCCCTTTTACCCTCCCCCCACCCTGCTCCCAAACCCACCCACTCCGGCTTCCTGGCCCTGGTATTCTCCTGTACTGGGGCATATGATCTTCGCAAGACTAAGGGCCTCTCCTCTCAATGATGGCCAATTAGGCCATCTTCTACATATGCAGCTAGAGACATGAGCTCTGGGGGGTACTGGTTAGTTCATATTGTTGTTCCTCCTATAGGGTTGCAGACCTCTTCAGCTCCTTGGGTAATTTCTCTAGCTCCTCCATTGGGGGCCCAAAATGGCACATTTTTTTNCGACCAGTCAGATCTTGCAGGTCTGCATCATTTGATCTTCCACTGTAGGCATGTCCTATTTATTAAAAATCTTGATGATGGTGGTGATGATGATAATGTTATGCGGGCTTTAGTGGCTCATGCCTTTAATCCCAGCACAACAGGAGGATTCAAAGCCAACGTGGTCTCCAGAGTGAGTTCCAATTTAGCCAGAGCTACATAGTGAAACCTTGTCTCTGTAGTTAATTAAAATAATTAATTTAAAATTTTAAGTGAAGCTGGGTGGTAGTGGTGCAGGCCTTTAATTCCAGCACTCTGGAGACAGAGGCAGGCAGATTTCTGAGTTTGAGGCCAGCCTGGTCTACAGAGTGAGTTCCAGGACAGCCAGGGCTACACAGAGAAACCCTGTCTCAAAAACAACAAAACAAAGCAAAAGACAAAAAAAAAGAAGTGGTCTGCTCTTCCAGAGGTCCTAAGTTCAATCCCCAGCAACCACATGGTGGCTCACAACCATCTATAGTGTGATCTGATGCCCTCTTCTGGCATGTAGGCTTACATGCAGATGGGGTACTCATATACATAAAAATAAGTAAATAAATGTTTTTTAAAAGACAAAAAAAAGCAACAACAAAAATATTTAAGTGGTAATGATGCCTGGGCATGATTGCACACTCCTTTGATCCCAGCACTTGAGAGGCAGAGGAAGGTGAATCTATCTTCCTTTCTTCCTTTCTTCCTTTCTTCCTTCCTTCCTTCCTAGCTATCTATCTGTCTAATTAATCTATCTACCTTTATACTCATATTATCACACTGATTCATAGACATACACATGAATAATTATTTAAAAAGATAAAGAAACAAGATTGTCTGAATGGGGTGATTATAAGGAGCTGGAGTCCTCAGCTCTGACCTTGGTGTGAGTAGGCAGACAAGAACCTTCTGGAGGAAGAACAGACAGATGCCAGGGCACTGGGCACTGGGCACTGGGCGCTGGGGTCAGCCATCCGCTGACCTCTGAAAGAGCAAGAGCATCAGTGCTGGAAATGCCAACTGAGACCAGCCTGGTCTGCCTGACAGCTCCACCTGATGCCTGTGCCAAATCTGCTCTGAGTCCAGCCAAGGACCCCGAGAGCAGGACACCAGGGTAGTCTCCAGAACGCACCTCCCCGGGGCCTCTACTTGCCCCAGGGTTTGAGAACGTCACCTGAAACCCCATTCTCCAGTCAGGCTCTCATTCCAGTTTGTTTCCAAGAAATTTGTCCAGAGATTCTGGGAGTCAGGAGTGCCTGGTACCAACAGGACTGACTGGGATGCCCCATTCCTGCACGCCCCTGCACCAGCCTCCACTGCCAGCAGCCACAGAGTTCAGCTCCCTAGTGCACACTGACTCCATAGCCTACTCCACCCCAACCCATTCATGTTTAGCAGCAGCCAGGCAGCCTCAGGCCCCACCCCAGAGACTCTCAAGCCCTAGGGTGACCAGCATTTCAGGCCTCACCGCATGCTCCTCAAATAGCACTGTTTGCTGTGAAGATAGCTGCTCGAGTCCAATTCCCTTAAGCATCCAGCAGCTGGTTAGCTTGCCAGGGAGTAAGTCTTTCCCAGGGAAAGCACGGGTATTACAGAGGACCCCACCTTTGCAGTCCCTTGCTGAAAGTGGGCAGGGATCTTTCCTCGCAGCCAATGAAGCAGAATGCCTGTCTGGTGTCTGGTGTCCAGACGCTTGAAAAGTTAGTCACAGAGGCCAATCCATCCCAAGGGAGTTGTTGGAAGCGTGAATGCCCACAGATCTATTATGAGGATGTTCATTGTGGCATTATTTATAATTACAAAAACCTGGCACCGGCTCACGTGTTTCACTACCTAAGAAGGATGGGAGCGAGAGGGTGGGGCGGGCTGAATATGACGTAGCTGTTGATTTGTAAAGGGGTTCACAGACACAAGAAATGTTCGTTCTACATGGCCAGGCAGGAAACACAGCAGAATGCAGACTCAGATCCTCTCCATCTTCCCTATTCTGCTAAATAAAAAGAATAAAGAGTCCACACCCAGACCTGGGCCCAGGGTGACTGGAGAAACAGGAGCAATGGGTCCCTTCTGAGGGATCCAAATACCTCAAACTAAAATGTAGGGCAGCAGGCAAGGTGGAACCCTCCCCCACAGGCTCACTGGGGGTACCATCCCCAGTATGGCAAAGAAAGAAAAAGGAGAGAGAGAGGAAGAGAGGAAGAGAGAAAGAAAGCAAGCAAGAAAGCAATTAGATACATATATCATGCTGTTCTCTGTGATCCCCATGCCCACAGGGCTACTGCCTCTGTTTGGGGCCCTACCTGGCCCCACTTAGGGTGTGTTCACAGGAATTCATCTTTGTCTAGCCTCCACATCACTCTGGGACAGATGAAAACAAACATTTCTCCATCCCTCTTTCAGAGTCTCTACCTCTCCATCTTTCTGTATCTTCCTTTCTTTATCTCTGTGTGTCTCTCTCTTCCCTAATTCACACACTTGCTTCTGATTAAATCAGTTCATTATATTTTACAAATAACAACACGATGCCTGTATAACATCAGCCATGTTTGTGGAATATACACACTGTGCAGGTCTGGAGTACCCCTGCACTCTGCATGGATTCAGAGACCTCTGTGTGGCCACAGTCTGCAGCACCAGATGTTTAGAGTTCAGTATGGACACTGTATGCCTCTGTGCTGGCTCTATTCCCACAGTGTATATGCCAAATCCTCTCCTCAGGCTCGGTTGCAGGGTACAGCAGTGTCCATCTCTGCCCACCCCACAGAAGACATGAGCTGTACTTGGGAAATGAAACTTCTCCAAGTACACTTCAGTTCAAGTGAGAGGTAAGGGATGGGGGTGGGGGTGGGGTGGGGGTGGGGGTGGAGGTGGGGTGGGGGTGAGGGATGGGGGTGGGGGTGGGGGTGGGGATCTTCCGGTGTGGCCTTACAGGAGAAGACCAGGAGAGAGCCAGGAGCTCAGAGTCAAGGGAGAGGACAGGTGTCAGAATGGAGGACACCCACTCTTCACTTCCCCAACCCCAGGTAGGGGAGGTGGTCATTCCCCAGGCTAGTGTCTGTCTTCTTCACAGGCGGTACAAGTAGGAGCAGCCTCCCAAGGAAACTCGGCAGAGTGCTTGCCACACACAGGTCCTGGGTTCCACCCCCAGTATGACAAATAAATAAACAGAGCAATTAGATACATAGATCATGCTGTTCTCCATGGTCCCCATGACCACAGGGCTACTGCCTCGGTTTGGGGCCCTACCTGGCCCCTTAGGGTGTGTTCACAGGAATTCATCTTTGCCTAGCCTCCACATCACTCTGGGGCTGATTAAATTAGCGAATGCAATCACAATCTGAAGCAAGTTAATTGAGAGAATTTATTTGGGCCTGACAGTTTTATGCATGGTTGATTAAGTATTATAAGGTTTGTTTTTGATTTTGCATAATTTAACTTTAAATCCTGCACTGGGGGGCCTATCAACCATTAACGACCAAAATAAACCTCTTTTAAGATGCATCCATTTATGATTTATTTCTGAGTGCAGTATCTTCCAGATTTTTTTTTTTTTTGGTGCTGTTGCCAAAGTGACAAATATGTTTAAAGTGACATTTTGAGCCATCCCCTTTGCCCTATAAATCTTCCAGACTGGATACAAGTCATTAAAAGTTTTGAAAGAAGTACAAGTTAGTATTTATATTGTAACACGTGACATATAACTGCCTGTGTTTGTCTTTTGCATACCATAAACTATATCTTAATGCCATTCCCTGCGAGCCGAGCAGGTCGTCCTTGCTCCAGAGCAAAGATAAGATTGGCCACAAATCCTTACTGCTGTTGACAGAAAATCATTCAGTCAACAGTGGTCCAGGTAAGTCTCCAGTGAAATTAGCCGGAGACTGGAACCCGAGGAAGACTAAGCTTGAACCCAGCTTCTCTGACCTTGTTGAGGTGGAGGGCTAGGTAGCTCAAAGGGCATGCGACTAAGGGCCTCTGGCCTTGAGGCAAACATGGTGCCTCTGTCTTCCTGTGCTGGGGTCTCCTACCTGCACAGCCCAAAGAGCATTTCCCCCCTTGTCTTGTGGCAATGTTTACTGAGTATTTATTCTGCCTTAGGCCTTGACTAAGGGTTCCTCTGCCATTAAATCATTAACTGCAAGGGCTGCCAACTCAGACTCAGGAACGCGAAGTGCTGCACCTGTGAGAGGGTGGGGATACTTCAGACCAGTGTGGCCCTGTATTCATGGTCCTCGTGGTTCCTCGTGCCTCTCACAAAGCCTCCAGAGGCATGTCTAGGTGTCTCTTCAGCATCCAAGGCAACCTCTGTCCTCCTGTGCAGCTGGACCTGGGTGGGTTTATGCACCTTGAGGCCCCTGGGCCTATCACCCTCCAGCCTCTGTTTTGAATGTCCCTTCACAAGGCATGCATGTAAAAGGGTGTATGGTGCAAAGCAAACATCCACAAGAGGTGGGTTCCTCCTGCATTTTGGAGTCAAGCCCTCTCCTTGTCAGTAAAATGAAGGCTAAGCTGTTGTCCTTGAAGTAGTTTATAAAGATTAATGTGGGGCTGGTGAGATGGCTCAGCGGGCAAGAGCACCCGACTGCTCTTCCGAAGGTGATGAGTTCAAATCCCAGCAACCACATGGTGGCTTACAACCACCCGTAATGAGATCTGACGCCCTCCTCTGGTGCGTCTAAAGTCAGCTACAGCGTACTTATGAAGAATAATAAGAAACGAATCCTTGGACCGGAGAGAGCAAGTGGGACCGACCGGAGCAAGCGGAGAGAGCAGGGGCAGATCAGAGTGAGTGGGGCAAGACCAGAACGAGTAGGGTTGACCGGAACGAGGAATCACAGAAGAGAGAAGCTCAAAGTGAGAAAGACAACTTGTTTCAAAGGACGACTGCATCTGCTCTTAGATGGTGCAGACAGCAAGAGGGCCACTGGGTTCCTGACACAGCTACACAGCTCTGGATGCTGTTAGAATGGCACCAAAAAGCCACAGACAGGAGCGAGCTTGTCCCATGCATGTTCACACCAGAGCAGAGCAGAAAGCAGGGGCAGCCTTGGCCCAGAAGCCTCTCACTTAAGACTCTGGGCAGGCAGAAGCAATAACTCACAGGATGACTAAGGTACAGGGCAGTGGCTCGAACAGTGTGGGAGGACTTTGAATGACCACATGCCCTCCCTTAACCCGGGGAAACAAGGATGGCCAGTGTGTCCTGTGGACTGTATTGGCCTGTGTGGCCTATAAGCTCAGGATGATCCTTGCCTGAGGTCAGTGACATCACACAGAAAGTGGTGGACTTCACTGAAAGACAACATAGCCTAGTATGCTTAATACTGGCTGAACCCTTAGCACCACCAAAATAAAAAATAAATAAATAAAAAATAAAGGAGGAGGAGGGGTGGGGAATGGACTAATCTACGCATCCTGCTGTAACAGAGAGTTTACCCAACAGGTACCCATAGCCTCCTGCTGTAACAGAAGCCTAGAGAGTTTACCCAACAGGTACCCATAGCCTCCTGCTGTAACAGAGAGTTTACCCAACAGGTACCCATAGCCTCCTGCTGTAACAGAGAGTTTACCCAACAGGTACCCATAGCCTCCTGATGTAACAGAGAGTTTACCCAACAGGTACCCATAGCCTCCTGCTGTAACAGAAGCCTAGAGAGTTTACCCAACAGGTACCCATAGCCTCCCATTCCATCCTTCACAGCATTCGTAACCCCGCCTGTGTTTGCGCACATGCATGTGTGTGTTCCTTAGCATGTTTGTCTGTATCATGATCTCCAGTCATCCTGGATTAGGATCTATCATCATAGAGACTCCACTTTACAGTACTGACCTCTTTCAAGGCCTCAGTCTCCAAATAGTTACATGCTGAGACCCTTAGGGTTAGGACTTCAACATACAGATGTGCAGAACATAACTCAACTCAAGGGTATTCTCTCCCTCTCGGTTCTACAAGCCAGGAACTTCTGCAGATTGCAGAAAGGATGCTTGAGAAGGGACTTGCAGTGTTTCCAGGTTGGCAGTGTTTCTGGGTCATCTCACTGCAGACAGCAAGCTGGCATTGGCTGCTGGCCAGAGGCCTTCAGTTTCTCCCTACAGGGCTCAAGGTGGCAACTGTCAGCTGTTATGCCATCCCTCCAGTTCCTGGGAGAGATTCGTGAGGGCAGGGAGGGTACCACAATGAGCTCTGTGACCTGGCCTCCTAAGTCACTCAGTGTCCTCACGGAAGGGACCATACAGGACTACCCCAATGCTGCCTCTGGAGCAGCAGGAAGAGATATGCCTTGCTGTGGGCCGGGCCTTCTTCTGCCAACTGTACTGGACCAGCAAAGCGAGGTCCACACCCTTCTGTGAGGGCTTATGCACTGCCTCCTCACTTTGCAGACCAGGGGACTGAGACCCAGGGAGGCTGGGTCTTTACTCCTAGCTGGAAGTGGTGGCTGGGACACAGCAGGCAGCCTCAGCACCACCTCTTTTTTTTGTTTTTGTTGTTTCAAGACAGTGTTTATGTAACTCTGGCTGTCCTAGAACTCACCCTGTAGACCAGGCTGGCCTCGAACTCAGAGATCCACCTGCCCCTGCCTCCAGAGTGCTGAGATTAAAGGTGTGCACCACCTCCACCTGGCAAACATCCATCATTTCTACCATGATGACAGCCTGAGAAGGGCACCCGTCTTGGAATCCTGAGGTAAAGAAGTAATTGTGTCAGGGATACAAGAGACCAGGGGATTTTATCAAGAACTATCGCTGTCTCAGGTTGAAATTCTGTCACCAAGGACCAGTAAGGACTAAGCCACCAGTAAACAGTGGCTACAGTGTGCAGAGTTGACAAGTGACACCTGCTACAGCATGGTGCAACAGCTGGCGTCTGAGGTGAGGATGATGTGGAAGGACCACATGCCACATAGCTCACCTTGCCGGTAAAAGGGAGGCTAAGCTGTTGTCCTTGAAGTGCTTTACATGGATTCAAATGACCTGTCTCCTCACTCGGATCACAGAGGAGAGAAGCTCAAAGTGAGGAAAGCATTCTTGCTTGCTTGCTTTTTTGCTTGCTTGTTTTTTTTTTTTGTTTTGTTTTGGAGAAATGGTTTCTCTGTGTAGCCCTGGCTGTCCTGGAACTCACTCTGTAGACCAGGCTGGCCTTGAACTCAGAAACCTGTCTCCTTCTGCCTCCCAAGTGCTGGGATTAAAGGCGTGCACCACCACCGCCTGACAGGAAAACATTATTTCAAGTGAGGGTTGCAGCCACTCTCAGGCAGTGCATGGACAGCAAGAGGGCCACTTGCAGCCAGCTCTGACTGTTCTGTAACAATGGCACCAAAGCAGCCACAGACACAAATGAGATGGCCTCAGTCCCATGGGCCCTATGCCTGGGTTTGGACTGTAACTTTCTCTAATTTCTGTAGGTCTTTAAGAGTCTGGGACACGACGTGCACAATCCCAGCAGGTGGCGCCAGGCCACTGTCCAGCGCTTGCCTGCAGAGACGCCCAGAGCAGATAGCAGGGTGGAAGCTGACAGACAGACTTCAGATAGACTTTCTATAGTGGGACTGGCCTATAGCAAACAGAACAATTGAGATTGGACCCTATCCTTGAGGATGACCCTGCTGTGGTCTGAGAAGGTTCTGGAATCAGTTCACGGGTGGAGGTACCCAACACTTCCAACAACTAACAGAAAGCAAGAGAGTGGAGGTCACAGGAAGCATCCTTTAGTGAGACGTTCAGAGTGCTTTCAGTGTTCATCCAGTGCTCTGACTTTAGAGGCCAAGAGCAGTCAGCAGCAGCTACCTGCCCAACCTCAGAGGGAGAGAGCCTCAAAGTCAGAAGTGTAGAGGACTCTGAGGGCTCTTACAGGAGCAACAGGGCTGAACAAGTGGAAGGGGACAGAGGGACAGAAAAAGTAGAGAAACTGGACGTCTTTAGTAGGGACGGAACCAATGGGGAAGCTAAAGGAGGGGATGGTCAAGAAAACAGAAGATCATCACTCCAAGATGACAGAATCTCAGGCCAGGGGAGAGAATGCTCCCCTGTGTTTTGAGACAGGGTCACATAGTCCAGGGGCTCCAGCTGACTTAGACTAATTGTAAGCATTACTTCTGTGTGCATAGTGTGTGTGTGTGTGTGTGTGTGTGTGTGTGTATGAAAGTCAGAGGGCATCAATTTTCACCTTTGTTATGTGAGTACTAAGGATGGAACAATGGGTACCAAGGATTGTCAATTTGGTGGTAAGTGCCTTTACCCACAAGCCATCTCACTGACCCAATATGTTTGTTTGACATACTCTCACCAAGAAGACCTGGCTGGCATAGAACTTAGAGATCTGCCTGCCTCTGCCTCTTGAGTGCTGTGATTAAAGGAGAGTATAATGACTTATGGCACATTCACTTATTTTTACATCTATTCATTTATCTGTGGGCTGTACTGGCAGGATGTACACATGCCACACAGCCTGTAGCTGCTCTTGGTCTCGCGTGGGCTGGGGCCTCCAAGTGTTCCCTGTAGAGTGCAAAGGTGCCTTGCAGCCAGCCCTAGGTTCCCCTTTCCTGCAAAGGGTCTGTTTCTCTTCCCTGGAGAACCTGCATTTGACGCAGGAGGGTCAATGTGAGATAACCCTGTAAGGCTACTTTCCGGTCCATCATGGGATGATGGCCTGACCCAACCTTCTCTCCACATCCTAGCATCAAACGCACACATCAACCCACGAAACCTGCTTGCAGGAACCTGGCAAGATCATTTAGGCCGGTGACACACCATCTTAACTCTTTCTTTTGGCGCTTCCTTGGGCTCCTCAGCGAATACCCCTAAAGCACGAGATCGCTTCATCTGCAACCGTCACTGTTCTCTGGGTACCAGCGGGCGCCTCGGCACCCAGGAAAAAGGAGCTCCGCCTCACCATCTGAAAGGAGACGACGCGCTCACGCCACAGAGAGAAAGCCCCTCCCACACTCGCGCACGCGCACTGACACGAAGAGGACACGCCTCCGCGCCCTTAGCTCTCCCATCCGCGCCTGCGCGGGATAGATCACGCTCCGGCTGAGGCCGCGGGCCATGACGCCATGGACGGTCTCGGCGCGCGCATGCTAGCGCGCGTCCTCGGATAATGAGGAATTCCTGGATGCTCCGCGCGGGCCCGCGGTGGGCGCTGCGAGGCTTCACCGTGTCGGCGCGGGCGGAGGGGGCGTGAAGACCGCGCTACGGTGGCCGCTGAGGGACGACACTACGGCTCCCACGCTGGGACAAACGCCTCCGGCCCGACCCGGGCGCGCCCTCCCCTCCGGGTCAGAGCCAGCCGGGGACAACTGAAGGGCCGCACGAAGCGACCCTATCCTCGGCGGCATGTGCCCGCCCTGGCGTCGCACCCCCGGGGCACAGGCTCAACTGCAGGCCCGGTCCCCAGCACCGTCGGCCCGCCGCACGGTTCCGGACACCGGCACCGCCACGGAGAGGGCACCGGGTGAGCCGCCGAGGACGGGCGGGGACCGGCCGCGGACCTAAGGGCTGTCTCCACGGCAACGGCGCCCCGACACCGGAAGTGGCGCCCGCAGAGAACACAGGCCGAGGGTCGGGGTCGCGCGTAGTCTACGGCTAGTGAGGGCCGTACCTCCACGCGCCGAGTTAGCGGGCCCTGGAGAGCAGGATGTCCTGCTCTGGGGTCCCGTGCTCAGAGACGCGTGCCCCGGTACCGGGCCGCCCCGTGGCGTGCACCTCCACCCGAGTACACCTGCTGCAGAACGCATCCCCCCTCCTGTGCGGTGTTCAGTGACACGCCTGAACGAGGCCATTGCCCTGTCTAGCTGGGTAAAACATAGCTAAGCCTCCCCGGCTCGGGACAGGTTTCCTCCCACTGCGCCTCGGCCGCAGCTGCGCTGGCGGCCATTTGCTCAGGACCTGCGGCAGTGACGGAAGCTGATGGAGTGGAAGTCGCAAAAGCCTGTTGGCGATGTTGCCCTGTCCGGTTACCAACTTTTGGTCTCTAGTGTACCATAGTTTGAAATTTAGTGGTTTTTTTTTCCCCATATGCAAATCAACATAGGCAGCTGCGAATGACATTTGCTTGGTGAAACAAGGAACCACACGCCATTTCTCCTCTCTGTGTCCCAGTTTGGAGAACTCTGGCACTATGTCCAGCCTAGACAAGCCAGTAATGCTTTTGTTGTATACAGGCAGCCCCAGGAAAGAGGTCTTGGTGCCTCCATTTACGGAGCAAGAGCAGTGAGAGATGAGGTGGTAACCTGCCAATATAATGCCAGAGTTCAGGCCCAGCAAGTGACCTTAAGGGCTTGCTATGTGGACACCATGCCTTCATCCCAGTCCTTTTGTGGGTTCTGCATGGAGTGTCCTTGAAGGGAACTATTATAAGTCAAGATGGAAGTACTGGGGAGTACTGGCCAACCAGTAGTGGAGTGCCTGGTCTTCAAGAAACGAAGGAGTGAGCTTAGCTAGAGCACTACTGTCCCCGTGTTTTCCCTCTCTGCGGCATAGTAACTGTTGCTTTCCTCTCCCAGCACTGGGAAGTAGAATGTTAACCCCGTTGGCCTGCTCAGGCTGAGGACTCATGAAAAGAGTCATAAGTGTGCAGGGCGGTGGTGGCGCACGCCTTTAATCCCAGCACTGGGGAGGCAGAGGCAGGCGGATTTCTGAGTTGGAGGCTAGCCTGGTCTACAAAGAGTTCCAGGACAGCCAGGGCTACACAGAGAAACCCTGTCTCGAAAAACAAAAACAAAAAAGTCATAAGTGATTTACTGTCAGGGACTCCATTGAGCTCTCACCTGGCACTCTGTATTTCTCCCTGCAGGCCAGCACCTTCCCCAAGGCTCAGCTGAGGTCTCCTAGACGCTGATGACACCTATGCTGGCCATCCGGACACTGCACCCCCACTGCAAAACAGCACTGCCGCCCAGGCCCAATGCCGGTCATGCCCATTCCGCGGCGGGTGCGCTCCTTCCACGGCCCGCATACCACCTGCCTGCACGCGGCCTGCGGACCGCTGAGAACCTCTCACCTGGCTCGCACCAAGTACAACAACTTCGATGTGTATGTCAAGACCCGCTGGCTCTACGGCTTTATACGCTTCCTGCTCTACTTCAGCTGCAGCCTCTTCACAGCGGCCCTCTGGGGCGCGCTGGCCGCACTCTTCTGCCTGCAGTACCTGGGTGTCCGTGTGCTGCTGCGCTTCCAGCTTAAGCTCTCAGTGCTGCTGCTGCTGCTGGGGCGCAGGCGCGTGGACTTCCGCCTCATGAATGAGCTGCTTATCTACGGCATCCATGTGACCATGCTGCTGGTTGGGGGGCTGGGCTGGTGCTTCATGGTCTTTGTGGACATGTGAGGGCCCAACCTCCGTGGGGCTCTTGATTGTGCCATATCAAGCTTCTCTCTTGGAGGGTGGAGCTGGTAGGGGCTTTTTTTTTTTTTTTTTTGCCCCATCCTGGAGGTAAGGCCTGAAGCACACACTCCCACTGAGGGGAGAAAAGGGCTGAGACTACTCTGTAATGGGAACAGCACACAGTCTCACTGTTGGCTTCTGCGCTGTCCTTGCTGTGTACTTGCCCAGATGTGCTGTCCCCCTTAGCCTCTTGCCTTGGGTTGCCTGTGTGTTTTCAGGTTGTCCAGTGGGTGGCCCATCTGTCTTTTCTCCACCTTGAGACCTTCTGTGACATTCTCACCAACATCAGGCCCACCCAGTGGGACACAAAGGGGTGCCTTTGGGCTGCACAGCCCCTTTATGTGTCCTACTCCTGGCTGTCCTCAGGGACCCACCTGGCTATACACACTACTGCCACTAACTGCGCCCACTTTGAGCCCATGGACCACTCTCTGCTGTCACAAGTGGCTGTGTCAGTCTTGAACCCCAAGTCAGGCCTCAGAGTCACCTTGGTTTGCAGTTTAGCAGAACAGCATATATGGCATTGCCTAGACCTTGGTACATGGGAGCACAGGCCACCCAAGGCTTGAACTCCAGAGCAGGGGCTGGTCCACATCCTGGGCAGGTCTGTGCTGGAACTCTGCAAACTGAAAGGGCCTAGAAAAACACTTGTACTTTATAGTCTCTGAGGGATGGGGTCTCCAGCAGCCTCCCAGAGTCTTGGCCAGATCTATGGAAAACGGGAATAAACCGAATATACCCCCTCAGTGGTATTTACCAGCCCCATGGGCAGCCTGGATGTGCTAGCTACACCTTTCCCACATGCTGTTAGGCCTGGTTTGTGAGATAAAAGATGGAGTACCTGACCACCTTTGGCCTCTGTCAGGGGTGGGAATATGGCTCTCACTGGTGACAAGGGCCTAGGTGGCAAATGAAGTGGTTTGAGCAGTAGCTCTGGGTGCAGGACATTGAGCATATCCTGCTACCACATGCTTCACCCCCAATTGTCACCCCACACCCTGGGCATGGGGGTGGCCCCTTTAACCCTACCCTGCCAAGAAAATCAAACAAGGAAAGCAAAGATGTAGGACTATAGACCTAGCTCCTTAACTTGTAGCCAGCTGTCGTCATTGGTCTGGCAAGAGGGCTCATGGAGGAAGTCTGTCTGCCTCCCAGGATAGCAGATGAGGTGCCTTCCTTCCCAGTGGACCCTGCTGCTGCTCGCCTGCTGCAGAGAATTGTTTGCACTAAACCCCACTCTTCCCCCAAAGCAACGTTATTCTTTGTTAATTAGCTCATGTTCCTCAGAGTGGCCTGAAGCCCCATTTTGCTGGGTGATGGTGGGTGTGTCAGGGCTGGTGGTGGAGGGAATGATGGGACCTTGTCACTCACTGCACACCTGGCCGCCCAGTGTCCTGAGTGCCTGTTAAATTCTTTATGAGATGAATCACCTGCATTAAACCTATTTTTTTAATGTGCTGATGGAGTGATTGCTTACATTTTCCTGTGCTGGGGCCTCACACATGTTGGGCAAGTGTGACAAAGGGACAGTGCTGGCATCTCTGCAAATCCGGAAATCTTGTCCTTACCAAAGGACCCAAAGGACGTCATCTACACTGTCATAGTTCTGAAAGCAGTCGATTTTAATGCTGAGTGTTGAAGTCTTAAAACCAGTGGTTCTACAGTCAGGTGGTCTGCCAAGGGCCTAGAATTGAGTTGGTCAATAAAGGTGAGGGCTGGGTTTCTGGTACTCTCCAGGAAGGACAGGAACAGCTTGGTGGTGCCATGTACACTTAAATACGCAATGTCCAATGCTGGGAGGGACAGGAAGCCAGATTTCCTTTCTAGGTGTGTATGTGGATTGTGTTACTGGGGGATTTCTTTTCTAATTCTATTTCACACATATGGGTGTTTGGCCTGCATGTATGTCTGTGCACCTTTTGCATGCCTGACACCCATGGAGGCCAGAAGAAAGTATTAAGAGTCTGTGGAACTGGGTTAGACAATTGTGAGCCATCATGTAAAATGGAGATCCTCTGGAAAAGCAGCAGTGCTCTTAATTGTTGAACCATCTCTCCAGCTCTGTTACAGGGATTTTGAGGTAGGGGTAGGGTCTCACTAACTTGTTCAGGCCGGCTTCAAAATCTCAAGTGCTGTGATTACCAGCATGAGTCACCATATTCAGCTTAATCCCAGCACTCGGGAGGCAGGGGCAGGCAGATTTCTGAGTTCAAGGCCAGCCTGGTCTACAAAGTGAGTTCCAGGACAGCCAGGGCTATACAGAGAAACCCTGACTTGAAACCACCCTCCCCCAAAAATAGATTGTTTATTTTTTATTTGAATGTGTGTTTTTCCTGCATGTATGTGTGCCATGTGTGACTTGATGCCCACAAAGGCCAGAAGACAACAGATCACTTTAGAACTAGAGATATAGATGGTTGGTTGTATGGTACCATGAGGTGCTAGGAACCAACCCAAGATCCTCTGGAAGAATAGTCAGTGCTCTTGACTAATGAGCCATCCCTCCAGCCTGAGTTTTTGGAATAAGGTTTCACTATGTGACTAGGTTGTACAGACCAGGCTGGCCTCAAATTCATAATGATCCATCTGCCTCTGCCTCTTGGAATTAAAGGAGTGTACAGCAGGCCCCCACCCAAGTTCTAGTTTGTGGACAGAGTAAACTGCAAAATCCTTTGACCCAGATAGCTCAGGACCTGAGGAAAAGGGGTTGGTTATGGGGAGGTTAGCTTCATAGACCAGGGCTGGGGTTTGGTATAGATGGGCCTCCTGGCCCAAGAAAAACCATGCTGAGGGATAGTCCTGGGATGACTGCAAAGACACACTTATCCAAGAATCCAAAGCTGGGCTCAATAGCAGATAGGCATGGTGAGGTGGTTATGCAGTGACAGTAACCTGTAGCTCTCTAAGCCATTCATCATACCTGAGGGGACAACGTGTACTTTCCAGGAACTTCCCTAGACCTGCTTTGTTTTCTATGGGTCTGAAGTGGTGGGTTGGGTGCTTGGTTCATTTTACAGTACTGAGGATAAAGCCCAGAGCTGAACATGCGATAGGCAATTGACTTCCAAAGACCTGAAGTGGTTCTCATTGCCCCTTGCCTGGGAAGAACAAGAAATCAAGATCTAACACCTTGTTTGAGTAGATGCCACCCTAACTGTCCAGTGGGGCCTCCAGACCGAGAGGTCACTGAGCACAAAGAACATGGCTGTGGAGAGCAAGCTGCTCACATCCAGGTTGGGTAGCTGAGGGCCAGGAGCTGTGTCACAGGGCCTTGGAAGACCCTGGTTGAACCAGATCCTCCTGGTAACCAAGAGCCCTTTGGGGACTTGGAGGTTATGAAGCAACTCCTGGCTTCTCTGACAAGCAGGACTGGGTTTAGGGGTCACATTACCTGGACATTAGCACTGTTTTTGAGTATGTTGGCTTTGTGGCTCTAGGTGACATTTTGAGTTGTACCTAGGGCTGCCGCCTGTCTAAGGAAGGAAGGTGATCGCCCTCGGAGACAGACATGTAAGCCAGGCAGTGGAAAAGGCAGCATTTTGAAGTCATCCATTGGCATAGCTCAAGAAACACCAGTAGTAACTGTGTCTCTGCAGGGTAGAGAGACACTTTAGAACTACTCCCCAGGCTGGGGCGTTCTGCTAAAATGCTTGTTTCAAGCAGATTTGTTTGTTTATTAAGGCAGCACATAAGAGTATAAAAATGGGAATGAGCTGCCTGCTGCAGGGCAGGGCAGGGCAGGGCAGATGAAGACCTGGGCACATACAGGATGGACCTGCAGACACAAGCCCTCAGTGGCTGGATATGAAACAGGATCAACAGTAATAAAGCCACTCATTTGGTCAGCTGCTGTACCCCAGGCCCCTGAAGCCCATGAGGTAGAAAAAGGGACAGAGACCCTGAGCTTTCCAGCTAGCCTTGTGAACTGACTTTGTGAAAAAGGGTAGGCAAGGGGCTGCCTGCTACCCAGTGGATGGGAGGGAGGGAGGGAGGGAGGGAGGGAGGGACAGGAATCCAGCTGCCTGCTAGGACTGTTCTGAGGTTTGCAGAGCTGCCCAGCTAGAGCTGGCTCAGGGGACCCAGTAAGGGGCTAGATGTTAATTTGAGAGACAGGAGCTGGGTTCTGGGTCTTCCTGGAGGATGGGTTTACACTTCACCACCATCACCACCACAAGAAAGGGGCATCTAAGGAGTGGGGACTGTGCCCATGAAGACCTGGGACTAGTCCTTAGGTAAGATGGCTGGGAGCTAGGACCAAGAAGGAAGGAGTGGAGGTGAGCGGACTGGAGAAGGAAAGTTCACCCAGGTGTGGGAAGCACAGATGGAAAGAGAGCCAAAAGCCAGTGCTGTCTGGCTGGGGACACTTAACCTATAACCCTGGGGAGAATATGTATATTCCTCATCAGTCACAAATGGGATTGGAGCTAAGGAGCCAGCAGAGGGCTAGTGACCCGAGAGGGCTAGGGTGCCCGTGTAGCGGTTAGTGGCTGGGGTTTTCTAGAGATGAGAAGGTAGGTGCTGCAGGGCCCCAGGCTTGGGGTGAACTAGTGGCTCTGAACACCCGTTTGCTGTCCCTGTACCAAGCAGCAGCTTCTGCAGTCCTTGATGGAGACCCAAACAAACACAGTACCTGTGACCTTCCCAGGGTAGTGTGAAGAAGAGAGCCAGATGGTCCCTACTCCCAAGGATGGCAGGGGCAACCCCAGAGCACAGACCTGCGCCGCCACAGACTCAGCTGCGGTTATTGATGTCCCCTGACCTTGGGAAGGCTCAGTCCTTGCCAGCCTGTGAGGGGGAGGGGAGGGAGCCGGCGGCGCCTGCACATGCTGATTCAGCATTTGTTTTTTTTTTTTGGGGGGGGGGGGACAAAAGCGTGCTAGATCTACAGCAGCAGGGTGCCTTTCTCGTCTCTGTTTTTGGACTGGTTTAGAAAGAAGGGTCCCCTTCTGGCCGGCCCTCCTAGGAAACCTTCCCTCCTCTAGGGACACTAGCTCCCAGGAAGCCGCAGTCCCAGGCTGAAGCAAGCAGGGGAGATTTTCCGGAAATCCCGGCATTCTGACTTGCCTCCTCAACAATTTCCAAAAGAGGGAGCTGCCCCCCAGCAGCAGCCTTGCGGAGAGCAAGCTGATTCAGCGATCTGGGGCCCAGTGCCCCTCCCCCACCCCACCAGGCTGCTTGCCCAGGCCTGTTGGCAGCTGTGTCACATGGGGCCTCAGGCAGAGTTGTGTGGCCCTCACTGAGCCTGGGGGGGTGGGGTGGCAGTCTGAAGGGCACAGGCTGCCAGGTGACCCTTCCCAGCCTGGCCAGCTACCCCACCCCACCCCCTCACTGCTTTTCTAGTCTCCTGAAGGAGAGCAGCCATAGGAGTGTGCCATAGACCCAGGGTGAGGCACAGGGTGCAGCGCTGCTGAGCAGTGCTTTGAGGACTCTGGTACTGTCAGCCCTAGGAAATCTCATCCCCAAAAAACAGAAGCTACTCCCCCAGATACGACCAGTCTCCCAGAAGCCGAAGTCTGGGACAGAGTTCTCATCTATCTGTGGTGGGGCCAATTGTGACAATCTCCCAGGACAGGGGTAATAGCTAAGCTGCTGGCCCTGAGCCAGCCCAAGACGTCTAGAGCACGGGCCTTGCGGGCCTCCTCTATCAACAGGAACAGCAGGGAATGAAGCAGATACCCTCTTCCCTGGAGGTCTAGCTGGGGTTGTCTCTAACTGTGGACCCTGGGCAGGAGCCTGTGAGAACCACTGACTAGGTCTAGGGGCAAGGCTGTGTCACCTACTTGAGAACATGGGGCCTAAAAACAAACTGCTGAGCCGGTGCACAGCCATTGGTATTTTGTTACAACGGGACCATGGGTGTAGGTAAGCGTTTCGGGCAGGGCGGGAGAGAGCCATGGCTTTGGGCTGGAGCTACAGAGGAAGCTAGAAAGAAAGGGTGGGGTGAGGCTGGCCAGAAGCTGAAGGAGAGATCTGGATTGGTCAGGAGGTCAATGGCCGGTAAGGTAGGCGGGAACTTTGAGGGGTCATCTGTCATAGGGTGGGATGGGGGCCCCCGGAGTGAGGGAAAGGTGGACATCTTGTCAAACTTGGAAGTCATAGGTAGACGCAGTAGTCATGAGCTGCAGGTTGACCTCCCTCCTAACTCAGTAAATGAGGACAGGTATTCTTTTCCCATTCTTGGAATATTAATGACAGCCTGCTGGGTGCTGCATGAATATTCATACAGAGATCAATCAAGTCCAGGCTTTTGGTAGTGGCACTCGTGGTGGCACCAAGAGATGGGACCTGCCAGGTAGCTGGTGCTGTACGGAGGGAGTGTCATGAGGAGTGTGGCCAGTTGTGCAGCCTGCCACTACTAAGGTCCCTTGACCCTCTGGACAAGCAAATAGCACCCTGCCCTGTGGTCACCCTCAGCCTGGGAACCAGGCTGAAGCAGTCTTCTCGGGCTTTGGAGTGGGTATTGTTGTGAGTGGTGAACTTCATGTACTCCTACACTTGGGTTTGCAGCCAAGGATGGACCCCAGGAAGATAAGAGAGGCATCAGAGTTCCTGAGCAGGGTATAGCCTGATGTCCTGGGCAGCCTGAGCTAGTCTTTCAGACAGCCCCAGGGATTTCAGGCTGCCTGTTTGGACCTGGAACTTCATACCCAGGTCCATCTGGTGGGCACAGCCAGTTTGGCCTCCCTTTTTGCCTCTGTGGGGAACACAGTTGTTATTTAAACGAGACTAGTATGGAAGTTCCACGTTTGTTTCTTGCAGGCCCCGCTGTTGCAGGCTTTGCTCTGCACACACTGCCTGCCTGTGGGGTGAGGAAGTCCAGCATTAGTGAAAATTCATTATTTACAGTACTATGACATCATAGCAAGATGAATTATTTGTGTGTTTTTTGAATTGTGCTGTGATAACCCTGTCTGTTTTCCTGGCTCTGTAATACACAGGGCACCCTGGACACCATCCTTTCTGGTAGCGCCAGCCACAGCAGCTGCAGCCTAGGCTGACACTTCTTGCCCACTCCCATCCCTGCCAGCAGCCAGGTGTGTACTTGTCGAGTGTTTGTTAGTGCAGAGGTGTGTCAGTATGAGCGGTGAGTGTGCAGGTTCTTCTAGATGTTTTCATGGCTAGAAGAAGCCCAGATGGCTGTCTCTGCCCTGCTCCCACAGTCCTGCCAGAGACAAGATGGCAGACAGGTGGTGTTCTCATGCCATAGCACACTTAGCTGCCATCTCCTCCAGGGCCAGTGGAATAAAGGGAGGGAGCATGAGGCAGGACCAAGGCTTCAGGCTGCAGCACTTCCTTGGTGAAGGGAAATGGTGTTAGGAGCACCCTCAGTGAGCAGCCCCGTTCTGTAGAGGCCTGGATAGGATCTCAGATCCACCCTGCTGCCCCCACTTTCCCTTGATAGTCCTCGGGGTACCAGGCTCGGCTGGGAAGACCAGAGGAAGGGCACAGCACAGACCTGTTCCTGAGCCTTCCTCTTAGGGCTGCATCCTGTGGGCCAGAGTCTTGAGGAGTCAGACCTGACCTCTGAGCACTGGCCTTGAACTCAGTGGCCAATTGTTAAATGAATGAACAAGCAAATGAATGAATTGTTTTCTCTCATGTCCCCAGGCCTGGCACATGGCAGGCCATCAGTGCTCACTTACTAAATGACTGTGTCAGCCTAGCTGCTGGCCTAGCCTGGACTTCTTTCTGTAAACAATATGCCCAGCTCTTACCTACTATGACCAGCAAAGGGAACAAGTGACCCCTTTGCTATACCCACTAGGTAGGATATATCTGGGGCTCTGTTGGCCCTCCTGGGAGATGAGCCCTGCAGCCAGTTCGACCCTCAGCCTTCTCCAGAGCAGGAGGCAACAGCTGTGAAGCAGCTGCACGAGGGAAATTTAGGACAAAAGAGGAAGGAGATTAGAGCATCCAATTTAAATGGAGGGAGGCATTCAGAAACCAAAACCGTCCTGCCCTAATTCCTGAGCAGAGGGAGTCACAGGCTCTGCAGCAATGACAAGAAACCAAAATACTCACCCAGTTTTCTCCTGCAGAAGGAATCCAAGCACTCTTGGCTAGGAGCCCACACATGAGGAGGAAGAGGAGCCCACCTGTGTCTCCTGGTCATATCCTTCAGGATCTGGACTGGGATGTGGGTCCTGTTCTTTGTTAGACAGGGACTCAGTGGTGGGGAGAAGCACACTGGTGGTATATGGAAGGAGCCTTAGGCAGTGTTCTATTGCTGTGAAGAGACACCATGACCACAGCAACTCTTATAAACAGAAAGCATTTCATTGAGCATTGCTTACAATTTCAAAAGTTTACACCATTGTCATCATTGCAGGCAACATGCAAACTGATATACTGCTGGAGACATAGCACCAGGAAGATTGAGCTTCTGATACCTCAAAGTCAACCCCCAGTGACACAGTTCCTCCAACAAGGCCACACCTCCCCCAACAAGGCCACACCTCTCCCAACAAGGCCACACCTCCCCCAACAAGGCCACACCTCTCCCAACAAGGCCACACCTCCCCCAACAAGGCCACACCTCCCCTAACAAGGCCACACCTCCTAATCCTTCTAGGTAGGGCTACTCTCTGCTAACTAAGCATTCAAATATATGAGCCTATAGGGGCCACTCTTATTCCAATCACCTCAGAACAGGACTCCAGCCTTCAGGCCCAGCCCCCATGTCAGCCTGTCTGAGACCATGATGAGTCTTGCCAGCTTTCATCACAACCCTAAATGTATGTGCCTGAACCAACACAGAGATGCAGTTCAACTCCCCTGGCTGGCTGATGCTGTGACTCAGGCTGTGGATTCAGCTCCAGTCCAGTGGTGGCCACAGGAACACAGAGGCTGCCCACGTGAGGCCTTCTTAGGGGCCCAGACAGGTGAACAAGTTCACCTTTTTATTTCAGCATCCAGCTGCATGCAGCTGCTAAACAAAGGTTTATCCTGCATAGCTTTATTTTAGAAAGTGGAGCTGGAGAAGTTTGAGTCTAGATGAACCTGACTGGAGAGTGAGCAATGGGCATATTCTGCTCTTCACCTGCTCCACCATGCAGCCAGATCACAGGCAGCCAGGCTTGCAACTACTGGGTCACCAGGCCTATGATGCCCACCCTGGCTCAGCCTCCAGTGGGGCTGAGGGCACATGAAAAGATGCCAGGTCCATAAGATGAAACAAGATACAGGCAGGCTTGGGTTGGCCAGCTGACTCTGACACTGCCTTCTCAAGACTCTGGCATCTCTGGTTTTCTGAAGCAAACTTACAAACATAAGCCAATGAAGCAGGACTTGAGGGAAACTCTACCCTGGCCTGAGAGGTGAAAAGGGTAAAAAGGAATGTGTGCTGCCCAGGAAAGTGGGATGCGTATGGCCTGTCCATCCTTCAACCTGCAATCAAGAGACGACACCAAGCTGGATATGGTGGCTCACACCGTTAGTCCAGTACTCAGGAGGCAGAGGTAGGTGGGTCTCTGGGAGTCTGAAGCAGCCTGAACTACATAGCAAGCTCCAAAACAGCCAGGGCTACATACAGAGATGGTGTCAAAAATAGATAGATAGATAGATAGATAGATAGATAGATAGATAGATAGATGAGATACAAGAAGAAACCTCTGCTGGCCTGGGAAGAAGGGAACAGCTGCTGTGAGCAGTCCTTTCCAACACTCTTGCTCGTACAGGGTAGGAAGGGCATGGCTTGCTGGAGCAGGCCACAGCATAGGGCAGCTCTCAGAGCTCTCTCCAGGTCCACCTCAGCAGTGGGGGCCGGAAGTGCTCCACTCCTGCCCCTTTTCTTGGTACCTGCAGGGCACTTTGGGATGATAATGAGATCCAACATGGACTGCACCATCTCAATGGTTTCAGAGTATGAAATGAGCCACTGTCCCCAGAGCCCATCCCTGTAGAAATTATCTCCATTTAAACCCTGGCAGCCCTGTCTCTCCTCCAAGGTCACCTTCTGCCTTTTGTCTTGCTCGACTTGAGGATTCTGGAGAGCTCACTGGAGCTCACAGGATAGGTCCTATGCTAGGTAAGCCCTCAGCCACTGCTACCTACCTCAAGCCTTCACTTTCATGTGTTTTGGGGTGCTGACTCAGAGGAAGTATTGCTGGTCATCGAGTGGGGGTGGGAGGCTCTGCTGGGGGATTTCTTTTTTTAAATGGTGTATTGTTTTCATATGTATAAGTGTTTCACCTGTGTGTGTGTGTGTGTGTGTGTGTGCGCACAGTGCCCACAGAGGCAGAAGAAAGCCCTAGAACTGGAACCAGGTAAGGCTAGCTGTGAGACACCATGTGGGTGCTGGGAACTGAACCCAAGTCCTCTGCAAGAATAACATGTTCTTAACCACTGAGCCATCTCTCCAACCCTGCCATGTGACTTCTCCAGGCCCTGTCTGGCCACATTTCTCCAGCCATGCACAGGATTCTAAATTCCCCATATCCTCGTTAGCCCTGACTTTTTGATTGTTTCCTTTTTTTCATTTCAGCTGCTGCATTGAGGGTGATGTGAAACCTCGCTTTGTCTGCCTTACTTATTCAGCAGTAAGTCTCAGAGGCTGAAAACATTCTAGGCCTAGATAAGAGTGTATACAAGCGAGAAGCTTCCGGGACTAGCAGTGCAACACGTATCCCATGTGTTGAACTCACTATGACACCGAGGATGACCTTGAACTCCTGGTCCTCCTATCTATATCTCTCAAATGGTGGTATTATAGGTATGTAGCATACTTACCTAGCTTATGCAGTGCTAAGGACAGAATACAGGTACTGTACCAACATGTCTGCTATACCCAAAACTTGCTGATACAGATACACTCTACTCACGGGTCTATCTTCCCTGCTGAGACAGAAGACCATAAGAAGCTTGTTGCAAGATATTTGATCATATTGTGAACCTCAAGATTGTTTTACTGACTGAAATAAATAGTGTGGCTCAGCCCTTTGCACACACCTTTAATCCCTCTGGCTGGAATACACAGACACACCTGCCCTAGTATACACACATTTAATTTCAAACAATGAAGATAAAGTTAATTTGTGGAAAGAAGTACCTATGTTTAAAAGTGCTGTCTAATTGTGTGGCAGATAAAGTGATGAATCCGAGAAAGATTTGGCAGAAGAGGATATGCTCAACTCTCTCAAGAACAGAGAGGAGAGGCAGTGCAGAGAAGAAGGAGGCAGTTCTGACTGGCCGGGGGAATTTTACAGAGATGGGCTGAAGAGAGAAAAGAAATGGACACAGGTGAAGACAGAAGGAGCCAGAAGATTAGAAGAGATTGACAGAGTTAGTTGGAGGCCAAGCAGAGCAACTCAGTCAGAGGCCGAGAGAGAAGCCAGACTGAGTCAGTCAGCTTGGAGAGGAGTTTGAGCCAGAACAACTGACTTGAGTCAGCCAGCCAGAGATCAGAAAGAACTAGAAAGGGGTGAGCTTATTCAGCAGTAAGTCTCAGAGGTTGAAATATTCTAGGCCTAGTATGGAGGCTAGAAGCTTCCAGGACTAGGCTGAGGAATAATTCAAAGATACCGGAAGTATCTCAGCCAATGGAGGCACCCTGAAGCTCAGGGTGACTCCTGATGTGAGGTGAACTCTGTGCAGGAGCTAGAGACGCAGCCTGTGGCCCAAACCAGGGGATAGATAACTACCAAGAGACTAGATTTAAGGCTGGGGATGGGATACAAGGGCAAGAGCCTTTGTGGGGTGCTCTGCAAGAGGGACTCCACTCATACACCCCATCTTCCTTTGACCTGTTGGTGGCTCAAGTCTGGATACTGTGCCAGGTGATCTGGATATCCAGGCTTTGGGCCCAGAGTTAAGATAACTATGGTTTAGTGTCCAAAGCTGACGAACAGGATTGTGCTCTGGCAAGAGATCAGCTTGCAGCCCCTGCTCAGTGGTGGAGTGAGACCACTCATTGTGTTTTAGACCAGTCTTTCTGGGAACAGCCTTTGCCCACTTGCAATCCTGGGAGTTACAAGCCAGTCAGTTTGAGGGTTACTTTGCTGGACTTACTATTGGGGCGTACAGCAATCATATGGGGAGCACAGTCTTCTTATGGAGAACACAGCCTTCTAAGCCCGGCACTTCAGGCAAAGGCCTGGGGAAGGGATTGATCTTACTAGACACCCTGGGCATCTAGTGTAGTTAGAGATGCCAGCACTCAAGCAATGGTGAAAGTCTCTGTCCCTCCCCAGTCTGTGAACCTCCTGTCACATCCTCAGGCAATTCTCAGGAGAGGGAGACAGACAGCCTCAGGCTCTCGGGTTGCAGACATCTGTGGGTTGCTGCAGCCAGAGATGAGACAGTGGACAAACAGGGCCTGTACCTGCATATGTAGGTCAAGCAGGGACAGGGTAACCCAGATAACCCAGGGGACTCTTTCATGCAGAGAGGAAATGGACATTTTGGGGGCTAAGGATGTGGCTCAGTTAATAGGATGCTTGTCTGGCATGTAAAAAGATTAGGTTTGACCTCCAGCACCAAAATAATCCTGGTATGGTGGTACACACCTGACCCGTGATGGGACACTTGAAAGGAGAGGGAGCAGGGCCAGAAGTTCCAGGGCATCTTAGACTACACAGTGAGTTCAAGGCCAGACTGTACCACTCCAAACACTTGAAAACAAGACGAGGAGGAGGTGAACTTGTGCTAAAAACCTCGCTTGGGCCCACAAAGTAACCAAAAGCAGGACGGAGCCTGGCATATCTGCCTTCAATTGTCTGCTTAATTTGGCTGAAGGCAATAGATATAAATTGTCATCTTTAGTCTTTCTCTGTGTAATCCTCTTAGCTTCCAAGGCCTCACAAGACAGACTTTCCTCCTAGGTAAAGATACTGACCTTCAAAATGAACACATTAGGGCTGGGAACAGAGCCCTAGGTCAGTGGTAGAGTATTTGCATAGCATGTGTGAAACCCTAGGTTCAAAAGGCAGTGGACACATTAACAATGTAATAGCTTATCAGACCAACTTGTAGGACACACCAGAGCAGAAACTAGAGCAGGATCACAAGCTGGCCAGGAATGCTGAACTCTTAAGCCCTCTGTTTAATCCTGAACCTGTTAGAACCCTGAAGACATTCTTGGGACTCACTGGCTCCTTTGTTTGCCCTCTTCCTAATGTAGACATATTGGATAAGTTTCCTTAGTTTTTCTTGGATTATGTGCAAACGTGTGTGTGTGTGTGTGTGTGTGTGTGTGTGTGTGTGTGTGTGTGTATGTGTGTGCATGCGTGTTTTGAGACAGGACCTCACTATATTTGCCTGGATGACCTGAACTCACTATGTAGACTAGGCTGACCTTGAACTCACTTGTCTCTGCCTAGCTACCCATTTCCAAATACAATGAAGAGACAAGTAGTGGGCCTGGTTACAAGCATTGTCTAAACTCTCAAGCTGTGAAAGCAGGAGAATCCGAAGTCACGGTCCTCTTCAGAGACAGAGCGAATTCAAGGCAAGCCTGGGCTACTGTGGCATATGCCTTTAGTCTGAGCACTTGACCCAGGTCTCTATATACATTCTTTTTTTTGGAGAGGGGGTCGAGACAGGGTTTCTCTGTGTAGCCTTGGCTATCCTGGAACTCACTCTGTAGACCAGGCTGGCCTCGAACTCAGAAATCCACCTGCCTCTGCCTCCCAAGTGCTGGGATTAAAGGCGTGTGCCACCACTGTCTGGTGGAATAGCTAATTTTTTTTGAATAACTAATTCTTATGACAGCAGGAACAAAGGTACTGGGGCAGGAAGGGTCCCAGAACTGGTGGAAAATGGCAGCTTGTATCTGGGGTGTGAGAAGGGTGACAGGAAGTTCAGCGATGAAGCCACCAGGTGTTATAGTGCTGAAGGTGGAATGTAGGTCTTTATTGAATAACATCATTGGTGGGGGAAGCATAGGTCTTGAAGGAAATGTGTCTCATCCTAGTCCTGGACATTCAGAGACAGATGCTCGGGGAAGCTGGAAGCCAGGTTCACTTTGATATATTAAATAGTCACTTCAGCCGTTTGTCCCAGGTTTGAAATCTAACATTCATTTAAAATAAAGTGTTTTTGGGCTGGCAAGATGGCTCAGCGGGTAAGAGCACTGACTGCTCTTCCAAAGGTCCTGAGTTCAAATCCCAGCAACCACATGGTGGCTCACAACCATCTGTAATGGGATCTGACGCCCCCTTCTGGAGTGTCTGAAGACAGCTACAGTATACTTATGTATAATAATAAATAAATCTTTAAAAAAAAAAAAAGGGGCTTTGCTGGGCAGTGGTGGCGCACGCCTTTAATCCCAGCACTCAGGAGGTAGAGGCAAGCAGTTCTGAGAGTTTGAGGCCAGTCTGGTCTACAGAGTGAGTTCTAGGACAGCCAGGGCTACACAGAGAAACTCTGTCTTGAAAAAACAAACAAACAAACAAACAAACAAACCAAAAATAGTTTGGGGACTGGGAGCAGTGCTCCTATTTAGCACACTAGGAAACCCTGGATTTTAACTTTGCCAAATGTTTCATTAACAGTAACTTTTACAAATGCAAAGGATGAACCAAACATGTGCACTGAAAGGTGCTCACTAGGGTATGGGAGGGGCTCCTGGCACCACCTCCACCTATGGATCCCTTCTGTACATAGTGACCTAGCCCTGGTCACTAGTGTCTCATGGCCAGCCTCTGGTGTTTTTTGTTTTGTTGGGTGTTTGCTTGATTGTTTGTTTGAGACACAGGGTCTTTCTTATGTATCTCTGGTTGTCCTGGAGCTCACTGTGTAGACCAGGTTGGCCTCAAACTCACAGACATCTGCCTGCCTCTGCCTCCCAAGTGCTGGGAGTAAAGGCACTGGGGCTGGTATTTAAAGTTAGGAGCCTGAAGGAAAGCTCTGTGGTCACCATCTCTTGCCTGGGGCTCAGGTTTGCTCAAAGCCTTGCTCCCACTGACCTGTGTGGAGCAGGTGACAGTATGCATAACTGCCATTGCTCACTGCCACGTCCCCATGCCCAAGTGACTTCTAACTCAACCATATGTAGTTGAGGGTCTCCAGCATCTTGCCCCCTTCCCCCAGCTTCCCTCAGACAGACAGCCCTCAATTGGCTGACAGTGGGGGTGGGCTTTTGGACCTGGGACCAAATTTAGATCTAAGTGGGTTCTGGGGAAAGCCCAGGATTGAGGTTCCATATCTGTTTTCCTGGTGGGCTGGCAGGGGAATGAGATAGTTTGTGTGTGTTGGGGTGGGGTTTGGGATGTAGGAGGTGTTTTCTAGAAGCAGTGCTGAAGCCAAGTTTAGGCCAACAGTCAGTTATGACCAAAGCATGGACAAAAAAAGCCAGGGTCTGAGATGCTCCAACAAGCTAATGCCAGCAGCTAAAGTCTTGGGGTGGGGTGGGTGTGGGTGGGGGCAACCTGTGTTCACTTGATGCCCTTCCTCCCCAGTGACCTTGCTCATAACCTCTTTCCTGGTGCCATTCTTTTTTTTTTTTTTTTTTTTTCTGCAAGCACCCTTGTGTGGCATAGGGCCAAGATGGCTGTGACTCTCAGAAGGCACTGGTACCTGAGCACACACTGGGACTCTGGTTGGGAGGGTACTTTGAGGTGTGTGGCCGGTTTTATTTCTAAGCACTTGTATTAAAACCAGATCTCTGTCCATGAGAGCATAGCCTTGAGCAAACAGAGAGCACTATTGACCTAGTCTGGAGACACTGTCACACGCCTGGATCCCACTGGGCCTCTATATTGCAAGAGCCTCCTTCACATGGCTTTAAGTCGGTGGGCAGTAGGCACCAGAGCCCGGTGGTACTTATTCTAAGGTTGCTCAGTCACGCAATTTGCCATTCAAAGCTGGTGGGTGCAAGCGCGGCTGCGGGGAATTAAGAGGTTGGGACTCAGTGCCCTAGGTCCTACCCCTGTTCGGGGGCGCTGATCCCATCCCCTTCGGTGCCCGGTGCAGGCTCTGACACTAAGTGCTCGGAAGGCACGGCAGCAGCAACTCTCGGGATCTCCCCACCAGACCCCTCTATGCTTCCCTCTCCCGCGCCCACCTGGAGACGAGTGCGCGCGTGCGCGCGGTCGGCGCTCTGTCCCTTTAAACAGCCCGCGGGCACCTCCCCCGCGCCCCGCCCCCGCCGCGGTGCGGCCGCCGGTGCTGGGCGAGGTCGGAGAAAGTCCGCGGGCGCCGGAGCTCGGGGACGCCGGAGCACTTCCTGCCGCGGGCGGCGCCGCTGCTGCCCAGGCCGGACTGGGCCGGGTGCCCGCAGGTACGGCCAACTTGGCGCGCGTCGCGCCGTTTCCGCCGCGGGCCAGTCGTCCCGCCCGCACTTCCCGCAAACTCCGCGGCGCGGCCGCCCAACTTGCGCACCCGCCGCCTGCCGCAGTGCCCGCCGCGCGCCCGGGGCGCGGCCGAGTAGGGCACGGGCCGCTCTGGAGCTGCTCGCTGGCCCCGGGGCGGAGAGGCCGGCTCGCCGAGGTGTCCCAGCCCAGAGCCCGGCCCTGGCCCGGCCAAAACTGGCACTCCGGGCGCGCTAGTGCCTTCCTTTCCCGTTGGGGTCCTCTGGCCACAGGAGACCCCGGGTTCGTCCCGCACGGGAGGGGAAGCCCCGATGACACTGGCCTCTGGCCAGGGCGCAGGGGACACACCCCTCCTGGCCGGCCAGGGCAGCGCGTCTGCGCATCAGATTTGGCCGGTGTCTGTCTTCCCTAGCTAGGTGGGCCGGTTGGTGTCAGGGATCGTCACTGCCTCCCTTTCTCTTTGATGTCAACTCCAACTTTGGGAGACACTGGGTTTCGCTGCAGTGGGAGGGGGTTTTGCTTGTCCCTGTTTCTGCATCTCCGCAAAGTTGTCAGGTCTCCGGACTCTTCTCCAAGAAAACTCAAGGGTGTGTGGGCTGGGGGAGGCGAGATTAGCTATCTCCATGGTTCCCGCTTCTCCTGTGCATGTGTTTCCGGAGTGTGTGGGGTCGCCTCAGCCCTTCTCTGAGTTCATTTCATGGGCAGACCTGTTCCGCGCTGCTTACTGCTGATACTGGTGCTTCTTGAACCCTAGGGTTTGCGGGCTCCTCCATTCTGCTCCCAGGAGCTGACCTCACCGGCAACACCCACTGTACCCTACTCCCTCTCCTTGGAGATTCCGGATGGAGATGTTGTTGGGCCCTCTGTACTAGCTTTCAGGTATAGCTCTGGGGAGTGTTGCAGCGGAGCCTGTCTGGGGGTGGAGTGAGCTGGGCCATGATCCTGGCTGGTCTGTCTAGGTTCTTGGTCCAGTAAAGCCCTTCCTTCCGAGCAATTCATGTGCACGTTCATGTGGGCACGTTCATGTCATCCCTGGTGCAGCCAGCCCTCTGGTCCTGCTCTTCTGCCTCCGGTTCCCTTTTCTGTTCTCTTCCTTCTACAAATTCTTGACTGCTATTCCCTTCTGTTTCCATTTTGACTAAGGATGAGGGCACGGTGTTCTGTGGGGCTCTGCACACTGTGTGGTCTTTAAATATGATGTCCTGGGAGGGTTGGCTGTGACTTTTAATTTCACAGTTGAGGGGACAAAGCGTGTTCAGCTATGGGGTGGACAGCCAACATTCCTGTCTCACCCTCCAACAATCTTCTCCAAGCCCATGGAGCCACCCACCCTTCCACCAGTGAGTGTCCTTCACTCTTCATTCCTCCAAGGATGCTCTGTGACACTTCCTCATTCAGGGAGACCCAGGGCAATTGGCCCTTGTTCTTTGAGCCAGTCGATTGGAATCAGTACAGGTAGAACAAGGGATCTCTTGTCACCTCATAGTGGCCTGGATGGTTTCTCAGCAGTCATGCCCATGGCTGGGTGCTGGGTGAAGGCTATGCACCCTGGCATCTGAGCCTTGCTGATTCCGGGAGCTGGAAGCCATTTAGAATGCTGGGAAACACTATCAGAGAGAAACGCTTGTGCTGCAAAAGAGTTGAGCGCCAGGCTGCTTCTGAGTTGCTCACCATCCGCCATCGGTCTGCATTATGGACTGTCGGCATTATGTGTGGGTGCCCAGAGCGACGCTTCCTGGGAGAGGGCTTGTGCATGAATTTGACGACCTTACCAAACCTTTTTTCAGACTAGTTCTTGAACCTGCACTGTCCTGTCAGAATAGTTGTTTCAGGGGGTGAGCTGGTGTGCCACAGAGCCCTGTTTGCCACAGAGGTTCTTTCTGCCTAATTTTCATGGTGACCAATGTGATCTCTTGGGTCTAGGCAGGTCTTGGTATAGGGGTCCAGTAGTGATAGGGCAGAAGCTGAGAGCTGTGGTTGCCTTAACAGAATGTGAGTCCCTGACTCTGAGATCTGTGCCTTTGCCATCCTTGATCCTAGACCGTGCACGGTACCCAGTGGCGGTACCCGGTGGCTGCCAACCCTGGTCGTTCATGTCTTCTGTACTCATTCCCCCAGACATGCCCATGAAGTCACCCCATCTCCTATCTTCTGGGCTCTCCTCCTCCTTCCTGATGACTTCTAGGGAGTTCTCTGGAGAGCTTACGATGGGTTGAAGTCACTTTGGGTGTAGGGTAAGATGACCCACCAGGCCTCCCAGGCTGCTGAGGGTGTGTACTGTTTCTTGGTCCAGCGACCACCAACCACTGTCAGACTTCAGTCCCTTACCTTCCTCTGCCACAAAGCCACCAAACCTCAGTGTGAGGCTCAGAGAAAGTGACTTCTGTCTTCACCCCCTGTCCCAGTTTGTGCTGCTTTCCTGCAATACCCACCCTTGCCTTACTAGCTGCTGCTTTCCTGTGTCTAGCCCACACTAGCCTCCTGCTGTGTCTAGGTTCTCAGGGTGACATATAGGCTGCCTTCCAGCTCTGAAGAGTGATGGATGGTTGGAATGGGGTTGGATGCAGGTACCCATGGAGATGTTCCTAGGGGTCACCCTCATCTGAGGAAACCTGTGTGGACTTTGAGACCTGTTTTTGCTTTGCTTTATTTTTTTTAAATTTTTTTTTGAGACAGATCTTATGTTGTTCAAACTGGCCTTGAGCTCACTCTGTAGCTGAGGATGACCTTGAACCACTGACCCTGCAGCCTTCTAAGATCTGGGATTACAAATTTGTGTCCTTACACCCTACTCCAGGTGTGGCCTTTTGGAGAAGGGAGCAGAGACATGTGGGTAATGCAAGAGACACGTCCTCAATGCAAGGAGCAGTTACCACCAGCCCCCGAGACTCTGGGCTTTAGCTAGTTGTTCCTGGCAGGTGTATGCTTCCTGCAGCTCGCCAGCGGGCGAATGTATAAAGTCTGCTTTGCCTGAGTGTAATCAGGTGATGAAGGAGCACTAGAGCCTGTTTAAGACTGACTTGGCAAGACTGCTCTACTCAGGCAGTGCGAGCAGCCTGGCCCTGAGTTATCATCTACTCAGGCAGTACGAGCAGCCTGGCCCTGAGTTATCATCTACTCAGGCAGTACGAGCAGCCTGGCCCTGAGTTATCATGAGGTCGTTGGAGAAACTTACATAGTTGGAGAAACTAACATAGTTGCTCAGATGTGGGCAGCACTGCTCAGAGCCTTGCCCACCGTTGCCTCCTGGGATTTGTTTTTTTTTTTTTTTCCTTTCAGCCTTACAGCATTCTCACCCCCACCCCCTGACCGGGCCCCATCACAGTAGAAGCAGCAGCATGTGGTCTGGCCCGAGGTGGCTGCTCTAGCCTGCGCTCCAGTGCAAGGATCCTGGCAACCTCTGTTGCTGTTTTAGCAGATTCTCACCCTTTCCTAGGCTGGCTCCTGTTGGCATCACCTGCACTTCTCCTCGAGCCAGGCTGCTCTCTGCTGCAGTTGGCCAGGCCTGTCTTTGACATTGGAAGTTGGGGCTTTTAGAAGCCGAGACCTGTGTGTCTGGTTCTCCCAGACTACAGGCCTGTGTCCTCAATTTGGAGCTCATGCTGTCTCTCACCCAGAGAGGAGTTTGAGCAGAGCAAAGCATGGATCTGACCAGGATCTGCCTGCCCTGGAGTCTGCAGTGCCAGGCCTGGGTTCTCAGTTAGGAATTTAAGGCCAGATTACTGGAGATTTTTCCCCTTCCCCAGGCTGCCCCTCTCTGGGATCCACGCTAGGTCTCCAAGCTGGCTCTGCCTGGCCTGCTGCCCTTGGGATGAGGAGACCCTTGGTGAGAATGTTGCTGGCCCTTTAAGGGGAGGCTGGCTCAGTCTCAGGGGGAAGGAGGCTTTTTCTCTGGAGTTGTTTCCAGGTCCCTGGGGAAGGGCTGGCTGGGGCTCTTAGGAATCATGCCCGTCCTCCCTGCACCAGGCCTGGCATCCAGGAGGGCATCCAGCCACAGATGGGCCTCCAGCTCCAGGCCCGCCCCTTGCTGGTGTCTGGGAAGCAGGCAGGGGTGGGGTGGGGCGGGAACAACTTGGGGCCTGAAAGTGCCCATATATAGTCACTGGGGGTGAGCAAGGAGTCAGGCCTGTGAGCTGTCTGATCCTGGGGGGGCTAGTGCCCTCTGGTATTCCAGTGGGGAGGGATTGCCATCTGAAAGGCAGGAGGATATAGGGTAAAGTACATTGGGTCCAGCAAAGGCAGCCCCTAAGGAATGTTTATTGATTGAAAATAAAATGTTCCAATTCTTCTGTAGTTAGATCCAAGAATACTTTGAAAACTTCCATTTTGTAAAAGTCAGAAGTAATAGTATGTCCATAGTTAAAAGTGGTTGCAGTCTCTGATGGGATTCATTCCAACATGAAAGGCTGAAACCCGTTTTATGGGGGCTTCTGAGTGTCTCTTCTTACTCACAACCCAATTTGGAGAGAAGGGATGGCTTGCCTCAGCCTCTGATGTTTTTGGAGTCTCTCTATTCTGTCTCCTATGTTGCTGGGGGTGGGGTGGGGTGGGGGTGGGGCATGTGGCTGCTACCTGTGGATGGGGCATTTCCTCCCCACTAAAGCCCTGGGCCTTCGTCCTTGGCCGGCCTCCTCTGCCCAGCCACTCTTTGCTGCACTCTTGACTCTGCTTTTAAAATCACAATGTTAACACAGCTTTGCTCCTTTAATCTGGTTACTATTGCCCTGCTCCGCTAAGCGCCTTTGTTAAGTTTTGTATATTGATACTTTTTGTTGTTGTCAGCAGTTTTTTTTTCCTTTCTTTCTTTTTTTTTTTTTTTTAAGATATAAAGCCATTAGGGTGAGAGAAGATTAAAAAGATACATTACAATTAAAATGTTAATGAAATCTGCATCATACAACTTTTGAAACCCTTCAGGCATTTATCTTGCCTGTGTCATGTCCATTAACTTTGGCTATTCTTATTCCACACTGACCCCTGCTGAGAGATTTGTGCTATAATTGGATTTTTTTTTTCTTAAATAAAAAAAGGGGGGAAAAGCTTTTAAGAAAATAGAGGTTGAGTGGCCGGTCCTGGTCCTGAAATGAAGAGTAGAAAATGGGAAAGCCTGGCTCCCTCCCTCCCTGGGCCATCTCAGAGCCCACCCCTCAGCTTTAAGATGTGCATTTGTGGTGTGGCTTTTTAAGAGGAAGAGCCTAGAGGGATGGGGGCAGTGAGCCTGAGGGCCAGGTTGGGGTATTGGGTATACTCATTCCCCAGGGAAGAGACAAGAAGCTGTAGTGTGTGTGATAGGAGACTCTCCCACCTCCACCACTCCCCTTTACCTGTGACAATTTAAGGGCACACTGGTGTTTCTGGCTAGGGTTTTGGGCTATGAAAAGGGGGATTCCCCAGGTCTTCTTCCCAGGACAGTTAAGAGTTCAGGGCAGGACTGTGTGACTTCTGGGCAGGTGGGTTGGATGTGTGTGCATACATATGTATATGTATGTATATATGCAATTGTGTGTTCATGTGACCCATGGCCAGCAGCCTCTCTCTGTCCTCAGGACTGGCTTTCTGGGTACAACTCTGTGGGCACCTGGCAGTGCTGGAGTTGGTCAGGTGGTTGGCAGTGGGCTGCAATAGACAGATTTCATGTCTATGTTTCTGCAACACCTTTCTATAAAGGGAAACATAATTTAAAATATGATTACTTAGTGTTGTAACAGCGCCTCAGCCGCTCTGCTGTGAGGGAGATCATTATCAGTCTGATATTAACTTGCAAAGAATATTATGCAAATTGCTTGCGACTTGGGAATCCTGGCAGGCAGGGCTAGTCTGGCTTCCCAGGAGCTTGGGCCCTTATCCTTGGGGCTGAGACTTTTTCTTCTTTTCCTCTCTTCCTGGGTACACAGGCCTGTCTGCCCCCAAGATCCTCTTAGCAGCAGCTCTGAGCCTTGGGTCTATAGGCCCCACCCACATCTTGACTCCACTCTGCTACAGAGATTGGAAACTAGAAGCATCTAGGGGTAGCATTTATCTGGAGTGACAGTACTGTGATGATGCTCGTGGCTGGGCCTTGACACGACACAGGCCCTGGAGCTTCTGGGACTCAGCAGCCCCTGAGGAATGGCCATAGCCAGGGGAGGCAGTTGTCCCACTGGTTATATGACCACTGGGTTTGGGCTGCTTCCAGGGGTATAGGGCAACACCTGGGAAAGGGGATGCTCTGGCATGTGGATGTCCTGCTGTGCTGTGCTTTGGGGCTCTGATGCTAGCTACAGCATCATAGGAAGGAAGTGTTCTCATGTGTCTACCCCCCCAGTTCATCCTAATAGGGGTGGTACAGTCTGGTTAGGAGAACATTTCTTTCAAACTTTTGTTCCACTGTAACAAAGCCCCACAGAGTATCCCTGACTTTAAACAGCGGAAAGGCCCATTTTGGGGTTCTAGAAACAGTGTCCACATGGTGCTAGTGAAAGCCTAGTAGTTGGTCCCCTAAAGATGCCCCAGTGCGGTAAAACTGATGCCCACTGGGTGTCACTGAATCTTCTTGCTGTATTCCAAATCTCCTGATGCAGTGCCAAGGTCTGGGAAGTAGGCACCTGCCTGGGGAGGTCCTTAGCTTTCCCAGGGCAGGAATCGGAAGCTGGGAGCTGGGGGAGGGTAGCGGCCTCTGGCATCTGGTAGAGAGGTTTGCTCTCCCGGGAGCAGGCAGGAGGCTCTTGCAAAGGTCAGGGATAGTTAGGGGCATTCTCCAGGATCATACTGATGCTTATCCCACATGTTGCTGCTCACAAGGTGGGGTTTCCATGCCCAGAGCCCTCTTGGAGTGTGGGCCCTGGCCCTTACTGCAGTTGGGTCCTGATCCAGGGCCTCAGTTTCTCTGTGTGTGAAATGAGGGAATCTGATTGTGAGCTGATCCACAGTCAGCTCTGGGAAGACCACCTTGTATCCTAGTGAGCTGTCTTCTTCATGACTTAGCCAGCCACCTCTCCTCCAACTTAGGATGGCTGCTGAGAGATTTGGGGTTGCTACCCACACTTGACCTTGCCCACACCAGTCTTGCTGCTGTCCCCTTGACTCTGCCTCTTCCCTCTAACTGGATGAGCTCGCCTCAGTGCCTTAACCAACCAATGCCCTGCTTGTGAGTAAGGCCCTGAGGGAGGTTTTGGTCCAGGACAGAAAACCTTTGTGCTGGTGGCTCTTGCAGTACTTGCCAGCAGGGTAGCATCGGCTGCTTCTCAAAGCTTAGTGGAGGATGTGTGAGTTGCAGCAGTCCAGCTAGAGATCTTTGAAAGAACAGAGCAGAGGGGGCCGAAGGAGGGAAATGGGGCCGAGGCTTACATAAGCTGTGGGATGGAGAGACAGACACTGTGTTAATTATTGTAACCCAGTTTAGCGGTGAGTCTGTGTCACATGAAGTGGCCTGGAAACTGAAGCGCGTGGGTCACAGTGAAGCCCAGGGGTGACATGGCTGACACAGGAACAGACAGTGCTGGGTGCATACCAGGTGCAACTGTAGGGGAGGCTGAAAGAATGAGCTATCCTTGGGGTCCAAACAAACCCATATTGCAAGGAAGTATTGCTCCACAGTCCCGGGCACACTTGACCCTGCCTGTACCAGTGCTCTGCCTCCTTGTCCAGCCTCTTCTCTCTAGCTGTGGATGAGCTCGCCTCAGCTGCGTCTGGGACTGAGCGTCAGGCCAGGCACTGTCTGGACCAGCTGCCGCCTTGTCAGCCTAATGATGTCAGTGTGGTGAGCTTGTGCAAAGCGACAGCCTTGGCTTCTTTGCTGGCACACAGTAGGCTCCTGTATCTATCTGCTTTTCAGGTGACCACGCATGTGGAGGATAGAGCCAGTGGGCTCTGGGGTCACTGGAAGCTGCCCTGAGGTTTAGCTCTGGACTACTCAGGAAGCTCTTTATGTCACAGGAAGATGTGTCATGATGTTCTGGAGAATCGCCTCACTCCCCTCCAAACACTGTATGGGACACCTCAGGGTTTGGAGATACACCTCTGTCCTTCCTGGCAGGGGCCTCTGGGAAGGCTGACTGTTACCTTTCTTGCTTCAAAGACCTTGGCTATCTTCTGTCTGCTGTTTCTGAGGGGTAACAGAACCTATGGCTCATGACCTAGGCATGGTCCCCTTCTTGGCCCGTGACCCCTTCTTTGGGCTCTGATGGGGTGACATGGTCTTCTCCAGCCTGAGGCTAAGAGTTGTGGAAGGGCAGCCCTTTCCGTTCTGAGCACTCTGAAGGGAGACTGGTTTCCATCCCTGCCCCTGCTGACCCCCCTCCATTGATACACTGGTTACCCAGTATTGACAGGTGACATTGTGGTTCAGATGCTTGAGGAAAAGATGAATAATAATCAAATTTAGAGATTACATGCGCTGTTTAAAGAACTCTCCCCAGACCTATTAGGAATAAGTTACCCTGTATATATACAAGGTGTATCTTGTTCAAACAAGAGCCACCTGCCACCTCCCTGTGCTAGTAGCACAGGCTGTGACCTCTGTGGCAGTGCATACTCCAAAAAGTATTCAGCAGCTGTCACCTGGGGACATTCTTCATAGTGAGACATCCGGTACAGAAGCCATGTTCTGGTTACTTGTATGGCCAGAAGGTAATTTTATGTTTTAGTGAATCTGAGGGATTTATTTTTAATTTTATTTTATTCTTTTGAAGGACATTTTGTCGGCTATACTGCAGTAGTAGCAGTGGCTAGCTGGGTGGTAACTAGAATTCTGCTTTTTGTGTTTGGTTTAATTTTTTTAACATTAATTTTCCCTCCCTCCACCCGTGTGTGTGTGTGTGTGTGTGTGTGTGTGTGTGTGTGTGTGTTGTGTCTATGTTGATGTGTATATTCTCATGTATGCATACTGTAGAGTGTGGAGGTCAAAGGGCAACTTGTAAAAGAGTATGTCCCCCCTTCCACCATGTGGTTTCCAAGCATGAAATGTAGGTAGTCAGGCTTGTGGCAAACTGCTTTACCCCACGGAGCTCTCTCACTAGCACTGTTTGTATTGGAGGTTCTGTTTGTGTGTTTGTTTTCTTGAGAACATGCCCCACTGTGTAGATTAGGCTGGCTTCCAAGACTTGATCCTCCTTCCCCAGCCTCTCCAGTTCTAGGATTACGGGTGTGTGCTCCAAGCCTTGTTCCCCTGTGGTAGAATCTTGACCTATCTCCTGAGGTCAGCTGTGGGATCATCTGCTTTGAGTTTTCAGATGAGGAGACCCCAGCCTGGGATCATCCTTTTGTAGATGGCTGACTTCTTTAACATCTTTCAAGTTCATCTGCCTTGTGGCCCGTGCTAGCAAGTGCTGAGGTACACCTTGTTGTGTGGACAACATCTGGAGCACTCTGGTAAATGTGTGCATGGTAAATGTGGTGCTGCTAGGAATGGAGTTAACAAGCTTTTGTTCCAGAGAATCTGGAATGTTCCATTGTCTCTTCTCAGTCCTTGTGGTCTTGACCCAGACGCCAGGCCAGTTGGAAAGATGTCCCCAGTGAGGGTTTGCCTGTGGCTTCCCTGATGCATACTTGTCATCACACATGCACCGCTGTGTCCTCTGGTGTCACCTCTACAGCTGGAGATGGTGGCATGCTCCACTCCGTGTTCCTCATCACTGGGGAACACGTCTATCTGTTGTTTTGAGTTTTTGCTCTCTGGTTTTGAGACAGTCTCTCACTGTAGCCCAAATGTCCTAAAACTTACAATATAGCTCAGACTGGCCTAACTTATGGCAATCCTGCTTCAGCCGCCTGTGTCCTGGGATTGTAGGCATGAGTTGCCACACTTGGATTGTTGCCAGAGTCTCTCAGCCTGGCCTTGATAGAGGAATGTGTGGCTACAGTGGAGGAAGGGTCAGGCGTGTGTAGAAGCAGGAAGCATTGCAGGATGGTGAGGGATGCTAGGGCATGTTATGGCCAACAACTGTTTCTGGAGAGGCAGGGTTCCCCCACCCCTCTTCCTTCTTTTTAAGACACATCCCACTATGTAGCCCTGTCAAGCCTAGAACTCCACGTGTAGAACAGTCTGGCCTTGAACTCACCAGGAGGCGAGAAGCAAGTCTCATCCTGGATGTGAGCAGCTTGTTTGTTAGGCTCTTTGGCGCCTATGGGTGCCTGATTTGTCTCCACAGAGAAGGTCAGAGCTGGTGCTAGGCTGGTCTGTCTCTCGTTCTTCTTTAGATCATGGTGACCGAGCACTTGAGGGTCAGGAAAGAAACAGGAATTGCCATCATCGGGTACGGACTGGGTGCCAGGCTCCTCGGACACACCACCTCCTCTTACCCCTACAACAAGGGAAGAGTGAGTTCCAGGTCAGCTGGGGCTACAGAATGAAGTTGTGCCTTTAAATACCCAAATCATCAACAACAGAAATCAGTCTTGACTCTCAAAGAACAGTTCCCAGCAGCCCCTGCTCTCTCCAGCCACTTGCTCCTCCCCAGGACCGGAGGGGCTGAGGGGAGGACACGTTGACCTTCAGACCAGAGGTAGTGATGTTTCTGGAATTGAGGACCAGCATGTGTCAGGAAGGCTTTTCAAATTTCTCAGTCCTACTAGGAGAAAACCAATTAGACTATGTCCTTAGCACAGGTCTGTACTGGCGGGACGGCTGTGAGACACCTGTGTGTTCCTCTGAGCTGTGTGATTAGACAAGCCAGAGAAGGCTAGTGGGTCATCATGCTTTGAGGTAAGCTGGGAGAGGTGGGAAATGAGTAAAAAAGCGAATTTAGTTGCCTACAGAAGACAGTGTCTGATTTTTCCTGAGGGGAGAAGAAAGTGAGCCCAGGATTGTGTAATGGTGTAGTTTATGGTGGCCGTGCTGCTTCGTCGCAGGTGTCACTGATGCTCAGACATCTGAATAATGCCCCAAACGGGGATCCAGGATCCGTGCAAACTGAGTCTCCCATCCGGCCCACAGGAGGGATTTGTGGAGAGGCTGGTGGGAGGGCAGTGGGAGCCTGGTTCTTCTCCATTGTTGGGTAGGCCCCAGCTGCCTCAGTGCTATGGGCCACAGATCTCCTAGGCCTGTTAGTTGCCCTGCCCAGTACATACCCACACTAGCCCCTCCCTCGCAGAGAGGACATTGGTAAACCTGAGCCTCCAGAGGCCAAGCTGGCTCAAGGAAATCAAACAGATACGCAGAGCTTGAACCCCTTGCGGGTGCAAGGCCCTTCACGCTGTTTGTACCAGGGCAGAGGAGGGACCTACATGAGGCCTGTCCCCATGCTGTGGGGAGTTCTGGGTCACTGTGACTCTGCTTTAGAGATGAGGTTCTTGGGTACTTTGGGATGGAGTATCTTTGGGGAGGAGCTGGGTCTAGCAATGGCTGTGTCCTGACATTTTCTTAGGGTTTTCAGGTGTCCAGGAGTCCAGTTGCTGTTGACCCCTAGCCGGATCAGGTGGTCCCACAGAGCATCAGTGTGGCTGATGGCTGCCTTCTGGTCCTCCTGCCCCTTCCATGCACTGATGATGCCTGAGCCAGGTGCCTTCTGGGTAGATAGAGCCTAGTTTCCGCTATGACACTGGGTCTGGTGACCCAGGAAGGCTCGCAGGGCAGGGGGCTGTGTCCTGGCTTGGGGAGTAGGCAGCCATGGCTCACTTACAGGCAGCCTTCACCCTTCTGTGGGTTCCAGGCTTCCCGAAGGCTTCAGGTGCCCCTCACTGTGACCCTGATTGAGGTCACCTGGTACTGAGTATCCCGAGCCTCCTAGGCAGTGGCCTGTCCCCGGGTTTGTCTTAGCTGTACTTGGGGGCGGGGTGGAGAGAATACATTAACTTTGCCAACCAGTGCAGGCAAGCAGCCCCAACACCCACTGTCCCCCTGCCCTAGAGAACCAAGTAGTTGCTTGAGTGTCCAGCAGCCTGACTGGTGGAGAGTTTTAAACTGGCCTCAAGGGCCCCGTTTGGTCAGGGATTCCTCCTCCAGGGATCATTTTTCTGTGTCTTATTTGGTTCTGGGGTATAGGAACACCCTGTTACTTTTCTCCAGGGCTGTTTGCCTCCTTGGTCACAGGCCCAGGTGTTCATGAGAAAGTTTCCTATGCACTTGGGGTAGCAGGTACAGGAGGGGACAGCTGCCCTGGACATGTTCTTCCTACACATAAGTGGTTTTGCCAGGTCTAATTGGCCAGCTCTAAGGTGGTTCCATTTCTTCCTTCTGCCCCTTCTGTGATGCCTCTTTTGAGACCCAGGCCCCTACCTAGTCCACACAGCACCACTCCCAAATTGGAGAAGAACCCCATGAATGTTCTCTGTGGGCTGAGTTCTGCTGTCTGCAGGGCTGGGAAGATTGTTGCTATGGGATGCAGCTAAATTTCCTAAACTCTACAGAGAACCTCGATTGGATTCTGGATGCCTTTGGAGGGAGCAACCCAGGAGGAGCAGCAAGGGAGGCCAGGCTCAGAGAAGAGTGGTGAAAGAGAGGATGCTGGGAAGGGGACATGGGGGGCATGCGCTAGTTCTTGGGTCTCTACAGAGTACATTGGTCCTTCCTGAGGGGTACAGGGTTCTGTTCCCAGGTGGGCTTTGCTGATCTTGGCAGCCTTTATCAGTTCAGACTCAGAAGGTCTCCCTAGCTTAGTAGCAGGAATGCTTGTTTGCAGCTATTATACAGGGCTTCTGTTTCCACAGCTACTACAGGGAGCAGCTTGCAGGTCATTCCCAGGACAGTGAGGGCACATGGGTCTGACGGACGGCTCAGTCCACAGTGTGAATTTCAAGCATTTTGCTGAGTCTTTTTAGACTTCCTGGGATTTTATAAGCTTCCAGATTTCGGACACTTCCTGTTCCTAGACATAGAATAGGCCATTGAGGGGGCCCTCAGATGCCCCTCCCACCTCACCCCCACCCCCACCCCCACTCCCGCTGGTGTAGCCATTAGCCATTTCCAGGCTTTGCTGAACACATTGACATCCAACATGAGCTGGGATTGGGGCTCCTTAGACTCATGGAAGGAGATAGAGGGTCTTTAGCTCCAGGAGCCCTCAGGTCTGGCCCTGCCTTCCCACTCCTTTTGAGTGGATCTGCCCCTTCATGTCCTTTCTACTGGGACATATGATCCCCTCAGCTGGAAGTAAGGAGAGGCTGGCCAGGAGTCCCATCTTTAGACTGTACTATAACAGTGTCCCTGTTACCTAGTTGGGAGGTAGGTGTCTGACTGTCGCCTGCAGAGGACTTTCAGGAACCTTGGCCTGGATGGCTCCCAGAGTTGGCACAGCAGATTCAGTGGTTGAAGCCTTGTGCTTAGAGACAGAGTCCATTACTTGGAATCCAGGATGGCACCTATTGCTCTGGCTAGCAGGGGTGGTTGTGTGCCAGCCAGACCAAGTAAGAACCCTGCCTTACCCTGCCGTCTGTGGCACTTTGGGCAAGCATCCTGCTTCCCCCTGGTCTCCACATCTACCCCAGAGGCCCTGTTGCTTACTCTGGGGAGGCATCCTGCCACCTGGTCCCTGAAGCAGGGGCATACGCTTCCACTTGCTGAGGACGTGCAGTGCACGCACGGTGTCTCAGTGGTTTTTAGGATCTGAGCCCTAAGCTAAGTGTGTGTGTGTGTGTGTGTGTGTGTGTGTGTGTGTGTGTGTGTGTTTAAGCCATGATTGAAGTCAAATTAACATATTTACCTTCAGTGCTCCCGTGGGAATCGTTAGAGAATCTAAGAGGTGCGGCAGCGGCTGCATTGCACTGGTGACAGTGACGTGGATGTTAGCTCCCAGGGGACAGGTGCCTGAGCTTCCTGGCTGCTTGTAGTGTTGCCTGGATGAGGCGAGAGACTAGTCTCCTATATACATGTGATTCTGGCCAGGGCTACCATAGTCATGCCTCCCGAGGGCTGCTTGTCTTGGCCTGGCCTGCTCAACCGTGTATGTCTGCCCCACTAGGGCCAGATTCAGTGTGGTGGTTTGAATGAGAATGTCCCCCATAGGTTCATATGTTTAAATGCTTGGTTCCCAGTTGGTAGAGCTGTTTGGGAAGAATTAGAAAGTGTGGCCTTGTTGGAAGAGGTATAAAATGGAAACTAAAGAGTTCTTTGGAAAGTCATTTGGATAGCGTTTTACTGGGGCATGAAGGAATGTTTAGCTGAAGCAGACACAAGTGAAAGGAGGCTCTGTGAAAGCAAGCACGTGATGGAGAATTCGTAGTTTTTATTTTTTAATTTTTATTTATCTTTTTTCTTTTTCTTTTTCTTTTCCTTTTTTATTTATTTTTTGATTGTTTGTTTCTCAAGACAGGGTTTCTCTGTGTAGCCCTGGCTGTCCTGGAACTCACTCTGTAGACCAGGCTGCCTCAAATTCAGAAATCCACCTGCCTCTGCCTCCCAAGGGCTGTCACCATTGCCGGGTAAGGATGCTTCACTAACGACGTATATATTGGTCTGACTTACATTTCATAGTTGAGCAGAATTTGTGTACTGAAAAACTTCTGGTGGTGTGCTGCAGTTTCTTGCTGCTTCCTTGGACTAGGGCAGAGTGATGTCAGCGGAGACAGACTCAGCTGAGGCAAGGCCCACAGAGGACACGTGATGTCTGGAGTGTATAAACAGGACTAGACAGTGTCGGAGGCTGAGCTTGGCTTGTTGGGACACCTAGCTGTGCATCACTTGTGGGTCTTGCATCTTCACGAATTTTTGCTTCTCTAAGAGAGGCACAGCTGAGAAATTTTCTGGTGTTCCTCCCTGGTCCCTCCTGCTGACTTGTGCTGAGGCTGAAGCCTGGCTGTCTCTGCTAGGTTGCCACAGTTGTTATCCTGACTCTACTGAACTCAACTGCTGATATCCATGAAGTGTTTGTGAGTGGATCAAGCTTTTGCTGCTATCCTGTGAACTGAACTGCTGATTTCCAGACAACACAGATGGGAGTTGCTCCAAAGAACCTTTCTAAACAGGTCCACTTCCCTCATATCCTTTCTTTCCCACTACCTCTGGTGGGTGGTAGGCTAGAAGGGAGGTTAAAGCATTTAAGAACAATCATTAAAAGTAAACCTTGAGGGGCTGGTGAGATGGCTCAGCGGGTAAGAGCACCTGACTGCTCTTCCGAAGGTGATAAGTTCAAATCCCAGCATTCACATGGTGGCTCACAACCATCCGTAACGAGATCTGGCCCCCTCTTCTGGAGTGTCTGAAGACAGCTACAGTGTACTTACATAAAAAAAAAAAAAAAAAAAGTAAACCTTGAAGCCGGGCGTGGTGGCGCATGCCTTTAATCCCAGCACTCAGGAGGCAGAGGCAGGCAGATTTCTGAGTTCGAGGGCAGCCTGGTCTACAGAGTGAGTTCCAGGAAGAGGTGTGTCACTTTGAGATTTCAAAACATCCTTGCCATTCCCAGCTATCCCTCTCTGCCTCTTTCTTGTAGAGGATATAAGCTCTCAGGTACTTCTGTAGTGCCATTCGTGCCTGCCTGATACTAAGCTTCCTTCCATGGCAGTAAGAGATTCACCTCCTGAAACTGTCAGCCTCCTCTTAGTCATGCTGGCTTAGCATGGCAATTAAAAAGTAAACAGGTTCCCATCTCCCCACCCTTCCTGTGAGCCTTGTGTGTTCTGCACTCTGTCAGCGTTAGCTCACTGTAGTCAGGGCTGTTTCTCCTAGGCCTGTCCAGGGTTGAGAGAGTGACCCACCCTCAGATTTGCCATGAGGAGATAAGGTAGCTGCATCTATGTTGAACATTTCTAAGTTGTTGAGAAGCTTTGGCCTTTATGTCACCTGAATGGAACAGAGCCCACACATGCTGCCCCCTTCAGAGGCGCTGCGTGCTGGGTTTGGAGAATGTGGCTTTTGGAGTCTCAGGAATGTAGGGTGACAGGGCTGGGCACAGGACATGCTACAAGATGGAGCTGCTTCTGGGCCATGGGGTGAGTGCCTCAGTGGGTGCCTGGCACCCACCTCCAAACACAACTGTTCATCGTGGTTCTCAGATGGGAGTCAGGGCGAGACCTGTGTTCAACTCCAGTATTGGAGCAAAAAAGTATGAGACCAGGTGTGGCGTCCATGTCTGCTCCCAGCACTCAAGAGGCAGCTGCCCTGGGCTATGGAGCTACTGACAAGTCAACTACAGTTACACGGCAAGACCCTGTCTCCAGAAAAAAAGTATACAAAAGTGTGTATGTGTATGAGAAAGAATGTGTGTTTGTTGTATTTGAGTGTAAATGTTACTGACTTACTTTTGTTAATAGTTTGTGAAAAGCTTTTTTGTTGTCTGTATTCAGAAGAGATGTGGGACTCTACTTTTCATTGTTTAATTTTTTAAAAAATTTTTATTTGAAAGTATCTATCATTGTGTATGTGTTTGGGGTGGTGCACAGGATGTGGAGGTCTGAGGACAACGTTGTGTAGTTAGCTCTCACCTTTGCCATCACATGGGTCCCAGAATTGAACTCAACTTACCCTGTATGGTGCTTTGAATATGCTTGGTCTATGGCAAGTGGCACTACTAGGGGTATGGCCAACTTGGAGGAGGTGTGGCCTTGTTAGAGGAAGTGCATCACTGTGGAGGCAGGGCTTTGAAGTCTCATATATATGCTCAGTCTGGCCAGTTTGATCTAGACCTTCCTCTTGGCTCCCTTCTAGTATCAAGTCTGCCTGCACAACGCCATGATGCACAATGCACATGATGCCTGCACAATTCCCACCATGATGATAGTGGATTTCATGAACCTCTGAACCAGCCTTAATTGAATGTTTGTCTTTATAAGAGTTGCCATGGTCATGGTGTTCTTCACAGCAGTGGAACCCTAAGACACCTTATAAAATGAGTTGGGGACTGGTATGTAACTTCGTGCATGCCTGGAGTGTCCAAGTCCCTGGGTTACATCCCCAGTACAATCTTTGGATTTTGAGTTTTCTTTTTGAAATTCTGAACTTCCAAATTAAATTTTCAGTTTTTTTTTCCCTTGTTCCGGTCAACCCCGTTCGCTCTGCTCGACCCCGCTCGCTCCGGCCAGCCCCACTTGCTCCCGGCCGCCCCCGTACGGCCCCGGCTTGTTCCAGCTAGCCCCGCTCGCTCCGATCGGCTCCACTTGCTCCAGTTTGGCCCCGCTCGTTCCGGCCATCCCCCATCCCCGTTCTGCCCCACTCGCTCGGGCCCTGCTAGCTCCGGCGTCCCCCCTT